>OZ024740.1:415115137-415200137 GCA_964016885.1 Eledone cirrhosa
ATTTTTACAGATATTGATTATAGAGCCTCCCGGCAGATAACCCCCTTTAACCACTTCCTTGGAGTCGACTGAAGAACTGCAGTGCAATGCAACAAAACGTCATAACTTCTGGAGTTCGCAACCGATTTTCACAAAACTTGACACATGGGCTACGTTTGTCCTACAGATGAATGTAAACTGTCAAAATTGGCAGATATTGAGTAGGGGACCCCTGGGGGGCAGGAACCCTCTTTTGGAAAAAGCTGATGATTTTGTAAAAGTATAGTTTTCGAAGTAGCACTGAAGTATTGACATAAATGGTATACACAACTGCTATTTAATACCCGAGCAACGCCGGGTACCTCTGCTAGTATATATATATATATATATAATGAATAACGTATCTAACAGTCGACTGATGAGCTGGAACTGTCTGTATTTGTTCATTCATTTTTATGTCTTCTCCCATATTTTTTTTCATTATATATGTATATAGGGCGGTGGATTGGCAGAACCGGTAGAGCGTCGGACACCATACTTTGCAGCAAAGAGTTACGGTTCTTTATGGTTTGAGTTAAAATCCCGCCAAGGTTAATTTTGCATTTCATCCTTATGGGGTCGATAAAATAAAGTACCCGTAATGCACTGGGATAATTGCTGGCCTTGTGCCAAAAGTAGAAACAATTATATATATATATATATATATATATCAAACAAGAGACATGTATCATAAGAGTGGAAGAGAAATAATTATGGTAAAATATATTAGATGCGAATAGGTGTATTGAGTATTCCTCTGAAGGAATAATTATTCCAGTAATGGTAAATATCTTTCGCTGTTGTATACATTGGACTACCTTCCAGCAACATCATTAAAGACACTAATGTTTCTTCTCTGAAGATTCTAAGAGATGTTATATTGATATTTCCTAGATGAAACACCGTGTAAGGAGTCAATTCTGTTTTTGAATGTATTGCTTTTTCCTCCATTTATTTTTACTTATATATATATATATATATATATATATATATATATATATATATATATATACATGTGTGTGTATGTGTCGGGTTTAATCGGGAGAAACCACAGTATTATATGTAGGAGGTGAGTTTTATTGTAGTACAATAAAGCAATGCAGATATCGGATAAGTAGCACTCTACAGTTTGTAGGACTGGAGTATAAATAATATATAAGATCAAAAGATGGTTAAAAGAGTTCCATGTATTTTATTATGCGCATTTCAAAAACAAATATCATCATGCAATAACATTTGCGTTTTCGTTATCTGATGAAAACGCAAATGTTATTGCATGATGATATTTGTTTTTGAAATGCGCATAATAAAATACATGGAACTCTTTTAACCATCTTTTGATCTTATATATATATATATATATATATATAAAGAAAAAAAGATGAAATCGAAAATGCAACTGGAGTCTTATTTTTTTTTAAATATATATATTTATTTGGTTCCTTTACCGGTTTCGCAGTTCTTCTGCTTTTCAAAAGTAGAGTTGAGATGGAGGGTCTGTGGTTTTTCTCACATCTGATGTGAGAAAAACCACAGACCCTCCATCTCAACTCTACTTTTGAAAAGCAGAAGAACTGCGAAACCGGTAAAGGAACCCAAATAAATATATATATATATTTTTAAATAAGACTCCAGTTGCATTTTCGATTTCATCTTTTTTTTCTTTATACTTTCACTCGTGTAGGACACCTGGGTTATTTTTCATTTTGTAAAAAAACCTCACTTTCTAATATATATATATATATATATATATATATATATATATATATATATATATATATATATATATATATATATATATATATATATATATATATACATATATATATATATATACATATATATATATATATACATATATATACATATATATATATATACATATATATATATATATATATATATACATACATATATATATACATACATATATATATATATATATATATGGTGGCTGCCAACTCGTTTTCGAGTACGGCCACTGCTTTATATCCATGTAGGAGAACCCCTACCGATGCGCTGAACGAATGTGACTTTTTAGTCCAGCCAGCGACTTGAAAACTCTGGTACAAAGACTACACTTGTGACCATTATTGACACATAGTGCATCATATTGACCATGTGATGACAAGTGCAGAGAGATCTCCAGATATAAAGCAATGCCTGTGCTGTGAAGCTTTTATAGTGAGCAAAGGCACTGCACAAAGCCAGTCCCACTCTCTTAACCAAGATGATATTTACCAAAAAGAAGAACAAGTCAACATCATTGGATACCATCAGGGTTGCAGGTGTTATATCAGAGTTTTCCTTCTCCTAGAATTCTGCCTTGACAAAGGCTAAGGGGTCATCTCTCCCGGTGATTTTGGATGGCTATTGAGTCTTAAGAGCTCCCTTGCCCTATGAGAATTGAACTCACGACCTTTCGATTGCAAGTCTAATGCTCTAACCACTAAGCAATGTGCCTTCATGTGTATGTGTATGTGTATATGAATGCGTGTGTGGCCGAGTAGGGTATTGGACATACAATTGTAAGGTCATAAGTTCAATTCTTAAACCGTGTGGTGCAATGTGTTAGTGACACTTTATTTCATGTTGCTTGTTAAGATAATCTGGAGCCTCTATCATTAAGCCTTTAACATTTAAACCGGTCGTATCCGGATAGAATTCTCTCACCTCTTTCTCTTTAAAACGGCCATAACCAGCAGCTCATACTGACGTTAAGGTATTGTTCTCAAAATAAATAATATCAAAATCTTGCAGATTTTATATTATGTGAGAGAATTATGTGAGATAAAGTCTTTACTGTGAAAATACAATAGTATATATAGAGTAGGTAAAGGGTTAAAACACCGAAGAAACATCCTATAAGATGCCGCCTACGAGGCTGCTAACTAAACCTGCATAGGTGTGAGATGTAAATGCCATTTCTTTTTTCAGATACATAATTTTCCCTTTTCATTCATTCAGAGTTACTAACGATTTTCGTTACGTTTTTGTTTTCCTTTCTATCAGCGAGGGCAACTTTGATAACTTAAGAGCTTATTGCATGCACCCCTTGGTACACTACTCGTCCTTTTTGCACCTGGTCACTTTGAGTTATTTTATTTTATAGCTCACTTTAGCTTGTGTGAGCATGTATGTTCGTAGTATATATTTTATATATCTATATATTTTATATATATATATATATTTTATATATATATATATATATTATATATTTATATATGTGTGTGTGTGTGTGTGTGTGTGTGTGTGTGTGTGTGTGTGTGTGTGTGTAATCATGATGCATGTATGTATCTTTGTGTGGCATGGTCGGATGCGTGCAATAAACAGAACATTATCAATAAACCGATAAATCGGCAACAATAAGGAGGCCTATCTCCTCTCACACGTCTTTTAGACGGCAAACTCTCTGTAAACTCACTAACATGATAACTTTACACACGATACACTGCTAAATGGCGCTGTTGTAAATTAAATAAGCTCAATAGAAAGTTACATTCATTTTATCGAATACTACTTTTTATTGTAAATCTATTGAGGGAACGGCTGTAATGGGTGGTATAGTGTCCCTTTTGGTACCACCTCCAGCTAAGCCCATTCGAAGAGCTTATGTGGTCGCACGAGTGGCTAGAAACAACAACAAAATCTCCTGCAAATCTCTCTCTCACGTCTTTGGAAGAAACATATTGGATAATTGTTTCTACTTTTGGCACAAGGCCAGCAATTATCCCAGTGCATTACTGGTACTTTATTTTATCGACCCCATAAGGATGAAAGGCAAAGTTAACCTCGGCGGGATTTGAACTCAGAATGGCAAGGGCCGTAACTCTATGCATCAGAGCATGGTGTCCGACGCTCTACCGATACTGCCAATCCATACGTTATATCTTAAACATATTACGTGGTTGCACGAGTGGCGAGAAGCAACAACAAAATCTCCTGCAAATCTCACTCTCACATCTTTGAAAGAAACATATTGGATAATGTAGTCAGGAGTTCGTTATATCTGAAAGAAAAAACAGAGGAAGAGAGGATGACCATATCTCGATTCCTTTGAACATAGTTTAATTTGGGGTTAAACAAAAGAAATTTCACCTATTAGGCGGGACGGCCTTTAGAAGCTGGCAATGAATACGCGAACCTCCGATGAAATATTCTAAATTCAATGAAACCAAAAGTTGCGCTCAAATATTCTACCAACGCCCTCATTTCTATCTTCATATTCCACATTTATCGCTATTCTTGTATCTTCGTTGAGTCACAAAAAAGGGGGAGTTTGGAAGTTCGACGCTAGATAAATGTAATGTTTTTGTAATTAAGAATAAATCGTTTATTTCAGAAGCGGTGGAAGCATTTCTGAATTAAGCGTGGGCGAGGAGTGGGCGGGGGGGAAATTTGGACAATTTAGTTGTGATTAGTTTAGCTCTTTGCACTCTAAAATGGTCAGAAAACTTGGATATGCGATAAACATAACATGTACATAAATAGTTGCGCATATCCAAATAGATGTGTGTTTTGGTAGTTTGGGGAGAAAATATAATTATTGGATGAGAACACCCCCCCCCCCCCAGTTCCACAGTCACTGTATATATATATATATAATTTTTTTTAAATATGCTCTGTGCCCTTTCCTATGGGGTTAATATATCAAACTTCTACGCATTTGGTAAGAAACTGCATTATACCCAACTTATTCATCTCCTATATATATATATATATATATATATATATATATATATATATATATATATATATATATATATATATATATATTAGCGGCCAGTTCACGTGTAGGTCACTTTAACGGCCATAACTCATACGAGCTGGTAGTTGGCATTATATTTGCAGACCGTGGGACTTAGTCCTATAGGATGGAAATAGCTATCTGATGAAGTTTACTTTTCCGTTGGAAATTCTCTGAATTTCTAATCTTTTGTAAATGGAAACCGCCGGTAATAGCATTACGAACAGGTAGATATTTAAATCATTTTTTAATTTATTTAAAGGATTGTTTAATGTTTGTTTGTTCTGCTCATCTCAATTTTTATAGTTCTGGTATCTCAAATTAGTACCATAGAACAACAATTATATTACAGACACCCTATATATCTCTATGGGTACTTAGTACTCAGAGAGATATTTACCTCATTTATATATATATATATATATTCATTTATCATGGCTATTGGTGAGCTTTGTTACTCTAAAGTTTCACCTGCGCACTTCCAGGTTCACCAGTCTTGTCTGGTGAGTACGCAGGTGAGACTCCAGAGTAACAAGGCTTATCCATAATAAATGAATATGTAAACTCTACTTCGGTATTCAGTTTTCATTCTTACGTCCGTCAATAATTCACGAACTCTCAGGTCTTGAATAACACCGTGTAACAAAAAAAAATTGTTCTCTGTTCCTGGCTTGTAATCACTTTTTTGTGTTGTTTAGGTCCCAAATAAATAAAAAGTGCTATTAAACAGTTAAAAGTTTGTGTTTGTAAAAATTCTAAGCTATTCACTAAAATTATTTGTATGCTGGATTTTAGGTTGTAGGTAAGTTTAATTTGCTTATGTTAAATGATTTTTTTTATATATGTTTCAGGTTAAATTAAAATGATAAAATAAAGAGTAATACCTAAAGAAAATTATAAAAGTGCAATAAAGTATAAAATTGTTAAAAAGTGGATTAAAGAGATTTATTGATACTGGATTTTCGCACCCTGAAAAGTTGTAAGGGTAAGTTGTGTTTTAAGCATTCGTCTCCAGGATGAAGCAGTGGAACTTGGTCAATGAGGAAGTGCAGGTGACAAGTCAGAAAAGTCGACACGAACCTTTCTCAGGCTTTGACACTCTTAGGGATGGCCTCTGGTTCTGCCATGACGTGCCTGGACTGTTTGACGTTATTGGGGTGCCGTTTATAGACAGCTCCACCACAAGTTTGAAGGCTGTCCTCCTCCACAATGGAAACAAGTTCCCGACACTGCCCCTAGCTCATTCAGTCTGCCTGAAGGAAGATTACTACAGTGTGAAAGTCCTCTTGGAAGCTCTGCAATACAACCAGTACAATTGGAAAATCATTGGAGACTTCAAGATGGTGGCTTTGCTGCTTGGACTCCAAGAAGGCTTTATCAAATTCCAATGCTTCCTCTGCCTTTGGGACAGCAGAGCCACCTCTGACCACTACAAAAGAAAGAACTGAGAGCAGCGAACAGAATTTGTAGTTGGGACCCGGAACGTCATGTGGGAGCCACTGATTGCTCCCAGGATTGTTCTTATGCCGCCACTGCACATTAAGTTGGGGTTGATGAAGCAGTTTGTGAAGGCTCTCAACCAAGAATCAGCCGCTTTTAAGTACCTTCTTGAGTTCTTCCCCAAGTTATCTGAGGCCAAAATCAAAGGTGGAATTTTTGTTGGACCTCAGATAAAGAAGGTGTTTGAGTCTACTGAGTTCTCCAATAAGCTCAATAGGATTGAGAGAACAGCATGGAACTGTTTCAAGGTAGTTGTTAAGGGCTTCCTGGGCAACTACAGAGCTGAAAACTACCAGCAACTGGTGCAGGATCTGATAAAGGCTTTTGGCGCCATGGGATGCAGGATGTCGCTGAAACTCCATATGCTGGACGCTCACCTGGAAAAATTCAAGGACAATATGGGCGCCTACTCAGAAGAACAAGGCGAACGATTCCACCAAGATGTGAAAGAGAGAGCGGAGGTACCAGGGCCACTACAATGAAAAAATGATGGGGGACTATATCTGGGGGCTAGTGCGGAAATGCGACCTGGACTACAACCGCAAATCCAGGAAATCCAGTCATTTCTGACGTGTATAAGTTGCTTTATAAGTGTTATTTGTGTTTACTTGTTTGCTTTTAATAAGCTTGTGTAATAAAATAAATATATACACTGTTGATTTAAAATATATGAACTGATAAATTTTTTTAAAATGTGTTTTTTCTTGAAAAATATGAAAATTTCGAAATATCAAACTTCTGACCACAAACCCAAACTTCTAATTAAATAATAGTGTTTGTTTATAATAATGGGATATAATAAACCAGGAAATAATATTTAAAATCGGGGAACAAAAGATATATTACACGTTGTAATCGTCCCCACCCCCGCTTATTAATTTGTCAGATTTCTCCCCCCCCCATCCCGTTTTTATTCCCCCCACCCACTTATTACATTTTACTAATCTATCTCCGGCGAAATTTTATTGTAAGTGATTCATATTGATACAGCAGCTGGAGAATCTAATAATTTTATTTTATATTAAAAAAACATTACATATGACAAAAAGAGAACATTACAAGAAATCCCATATTTACGAACGTACACTATATAACTACCAAGCCCCCGCCCCCAACTCGCCCACCCCTACTATTATTTGGGACTCGAGAGTGCCACCAAACTCTCCTCCTCTTTATGTCTATCACACAAAATTCTCTTTTAACCCCCACCCCCGCTGTATCTACTAAAACCAAACTCTATCCCTCTCTATATCTACCAGGACATCGCCTCTCTTATCCCACTCTCTATATCTAAGACTAATACACTCTCTCACTCTCTATAAATATCTATCACCCCTAAACTCTCCCCCACTCTATATCTACTACACGGCACTCTCCCATTATCCCTCTCTGTATATCTACAACAACCAAATTCTCCCCCTCTCTATACTACCACACGGAACTCTCTCCCAACCCCCTCTCTATATCAATTACCACTTGATATAGACGTGAATTACTTCGCTCCAGATTTTTACGGATTATTGTCAAAAAAACTGTGAGTTCATTGCTCAATTTAATAGCATTATTTAGTTTAACCCCTTGTCTGGGCTGTCAGACGTTGAGTCAACTAATTTTCGCCCCTTTCTGGGGCGAAATTTTCATTTTCATCTCAAAACTGTGTAGACTTGGTATCAGCAATGGATACCATTTCCACCTCGCACACTGTCGTGAGTGCCACGCCCACTAAGAAAAGTGGTGGAGGGAAGGTAGGAGTACAAAGCTTGCAACCTTCCCCCCTCACATTATCGAAAAACGTTGAAAATATTGAAACCACGAAACCAAACCCGGTAAATAATACCAGCACCAACAACAAGAACAATGACAATAACACCACAACCAACAACTGCAACAATAGCAACACCAAGGAAAATATGAACAATATTACCAACAGTGACAACAACAGCAGCAACAAAAAAAGACAACAACACCAAAACAACATTCGCACAGACTGTAAAAAAAACGAACTATACACTCCAATAGACATAACAAATGCTAAACAACTATTACAAGACGCAAAACAATTCGTGACTTTTGGCGAAAACGGTCCTTTTAGCATCAATTCTCCACAGGAATTACGTAGAGAGGCTGTCCTGAAAACTGTGGTTTTCAGGACAATATCGAACGAAACAAGAAAACCAGCTTAATTATCACAAAATGAAATTGAGCTGGTTCTAAAAGATGCAATGAAGGACATAACCTTCATACAAAAAGGTAAACTGTTTGGTAGCATTTCGGTGCTAATGAACAACCAGTCAACAGCACAAAAGTACTCGGTATCACCCATTGTGTCCCCCCGCTTCACCTTTTTCCCCACATACAGGGGAAAAAGGACACAAAGAATAAAAATAATGAGTATCACACCAAATGTAAATATTTGGTGGATACTATGTGGAATCATTGACTTTGATGAAGACAAGATAATTTCAATAGGAAAGTCTCCCGGAGGTGTATTTGGTGGGACCAGCGTAGAAGTTCTGGTGCAAATGAGCCCAGAACGAATAGCGAATATCCCACAACGCGTGCCTCTGGACGGGCTAACTTATATAAACATTTCAGTGGAGGGAAGGCGGCCGTCATGTTACCACTGCTTAAGCAGGGGTCACCTGAGGGCTGCCTGTCCTCAATTAACGAGTAAAAAAAAAAGGCTCTTCTGCCAACCCCGAACACAACAACACAACCACCACCACCAACACCACCACCACAACAACAACAACAACAACAGCAACCACAACAACACGGAAAAATAACAACACAAAACACTGTTCCACCCAACCCCTCCCCACCTAAAACAAATACAAAAGCAACCACAACAAAACCCCAAAATATACCCCTCCCCAACAACACGGAAGAGGACTCCGTATCAACGTCACCCAGTGACGACGAGGGAGAACCCTTTCAACAGGTGAAATGGAAAAAAAAGGCACCACATTAACAAAAATCCCACAAACACACAACCACCAGCACAAACAGAACAAACATCACAAATAAAAAAACCCACCCTCCCCAAAACATAATACATACTACAAAACGCAAACACGCACAAGAACAACAAACAAAAACAAACACAACACAACAAAAACTCTATACATACATTAACAAGAACAATAAAACGTTGATGAAAGCGATAGAAAATAACCCTTCGGTGGAAACCGAAGGGATCACTTTCACCTACGCAGCGAAAAAACCGCACCTAATGATGATTAGGGTCCCAACGGAAACCTATGTAACTTTGAAAAAGAACCATCCAATGCATGTGGGGACCAACTGCACCAAACCACTTAACCACGTCCTATTGAGATGTTTCCCCACACCAGACACCCACACCCCACCAAACACCCTAATCCCACCACACACTGATGTCCTCACCCCACCACAAACCACCACCCCACCAAACAACCCTTCCAACACCCCCATGGAAATTGTGCAGCTTGGTCGCCAGGAGACGAATAGGTAAGTAATTTCCTTTCCTTTATTTTTTTAAACTCTTCAGCACGAACATGGCCAATATAAGAGTTGGATGTGTGAATGCACGCAGCCTGGGGATGTCCTGGAAACAGGGCAAACTCTTAAATGACCTCAGGTCGCACAGAGTGGATGTAATGGTTATTTGCGAGTCCAGGATCAGCAGCGAGCGCCAACTGGCCCCCATCTTCGACGACTTTGAGATCTACGCATCTCTCTGTCAGCCGAGGGGTGGGGGTGGGGTTGTCGTTCTGCTGCGAAAATACCTGGGTCTTGCCACACAGAAGGTACACCTGGACCCGGAGGGTCGACTGGTAGTTTTAGACGTCGGCAGTGGTGAAGGTGGAGCCTTCAGGCTGGTGGCAGCGTATGCCCCATCTGGGACACCGCGACCGGACTTCTTCCGACGCCTGGAGAATTTCCTGGGAACGTCTCGCTCCTTGCTTTTAGTGGGGGACTGGAATGGTATCCTGGATGCACGTTGGGACTATGTAGGGGCATGTCCCGATAGAGGGGGGTGTAACAGCCTCAAACGATTAATCGGCCGATTTGATCTGGCCGATAGATATCGACTAGATTTTCCGACTGTGCCACGGTGGACGTGGAGTAATCGCAGCGGAACATCTAGGTCGTACCTAGATAGGTTCCTAGTTAGAAATAAGGATAGGGACATATTAAGCTGTCCACGAATGTTCATGGTTGACTATTCGGATCACAAGTTGGTGACCGGAGTGGTCAACCTTGATAGAACTCATAGACAGGGACCCGGTTACTGGAAGCTAAACTTGTCTTTACCGACAGACAAAGCTTACAGTAAGCGGATTAGCACACTAGTTAAGCAGCGTTTGACGCGGGCAATTGTCAACAGCAGGTGGTGGGGCTCTCTCAAGAGAGAAATTAGAATAGAATCGATAGGTTTTAGTCGGGAATTAGCATCAGAGAGGAATAGAACTGAAAGGGAATTAACAAATAGAGTAGAAGAGGCGATTAGGAGTGGCAACGTGGCCGGCGTGCTGACGTCAAGAACGGCCCTAGACCAGTTCTTTGATGCGAAGCACGAGGGCTGCGTTGTCAGGAGTAAAATACGTGCTCTGAGTAACGAGGGAGCCAAAGATGTTAGCTGGGCCCGAGTAACAGAGGCAAAAAGTGGAAACAAGTCCACGATTCGGTCTTTGAAGGACCAGGATGGACGCGTGATCTTTGAACCTGAGCGGATGAGCGCGGCCTTTCAACGGCGCTTTGCACAACTGTTCGGGAGGGGCGGCGGGCCGGGTGGGGCCATGGATTTCGGTTCATACCTCGACGGTCTGGCGCGGCTCTCGGACGGGGAGGCGAATTCCTTCGAGAGGCCGATTTCAGCCGCTGAAATAGGGGAAGCGCTGAGCCAATGCGGCAAACGCAAATCTCCGGGTCTCGATGGTCTACCATACGAACTTTATGTAGCGATGCCGGGCGTGTTCTCCGGTCTCCTCGAGGCGGTCTACTGCAACTGGCAACAGAACGGGAGAATTCCCAGTTCTGTGACCAAGGGCGTAGTCACGCTGGTGAGGAAGGACGAGAACAAGGGGGATGACATAGATAACTTCAGGCCCATAACTCTGCTAAACACAGAGTTAAAGATTTTGGCCAAGGTGTTAGCGAAGAGGTTGGCGCTTGTCGTCGGGAACCTGGTGGGAGAAGCGCAGTCATGCGCAATGCCGTCCAGGTCCATACACGACAACCTCCACCTCATGTGATACATCGTAGAGAGGGTAGGGAACGAACCCGGCTTTGGTGGGGCCCTGATCAACTTGGATCAATCTAAGGCGTTTGATAGGGTTGACCATCGGTACCTGGATGCGGTGCTCGCGGCGGCAGGCTTCGGACCCGTTTTCAGGGGCTGGATTGCTGCAATGCACAGCAGCAACACCTGCTCGAGGGTCAAGGTGAACGGATACCTCTCGTAGCCGTTCCAAATCACGCGATCCATCCGACAGAGATGCTCTCTCTCCTCCCTCCTGTATGTGCTGGCTCTCGAGCCACTACTGCGGAAGCTGGAGCCGTTGCAGGGCATCCCCTTGGAACCGGGATTGCGGAAAGCGGTGTCGGCCTACGCTGATGACGTGACAGTAATGGTGTCATGCGCCTCGGAAATCGGGCAGATCGGCACCTTACTGGAGGAATATGAAAGGTTCACAGGAGCCAAGCTGAACCGGGACAAGTCCGTCGGTTTGCAGCTCGGGACGTGGAGGGGAAAAACGATGCCCTCCGACGGCATCGTCGGACGCTGGACGGAGGGACCGGTGAAGCTGCTCGGGGTCTGGTTCGGACCGGACCTCCAGGTGGAGAAAAACTGGGACGAGGTAACGGGCAAGGTGTTAGCGCTCGCCCAGAAGTGGGCCGAGTGCAAACTATCCCTGAAAGGTCGAGCGGAGGTGGCGAACGCTTATATATCGTCCGTCATCTACTACCGCTTGATCGTTGTGCCTTGCCCAGAGAAAACACTCGCCAAAATGGAGCGCGCGCTCTTCCGATTTCTTTGGAAGAAGCGGGATACTTTGGTGAGAAGATCCATCTGCTGTCAACACCCTTCGAACGGAGGGATGGGGATGCCGTGGCTGACGATGCGTAGACACGCATTAAGGCTACGGCACCTCCAGGTATTCCTCACCCGTCAGCCGGTGTGGGCCCTGTTTGTGAGGCGAGCCTTTCCGAGACTCGTCTCACTCGCCGAGCTGCAATCCTGGGTCAAGCAAAGACCGAGAAAAGTGGGCGACTGGCACATTGAATGTGCCCAGGCGCTCACGGCCCTCTGGCAAGCGGATCCGGCAATCAGTGGAGACTCAACCTCAACATTCTATAGAGGGTTGGTGCGCAGTAAGTGCGACGACGCTCTCGGAGAGGCTCTGGGCATGGAGGAAGATGAGCTGGCCAGTCTGTTCGGTAGGACGTTGGGCTCGGGACCGATGGACAACTTCCAAAAGTCCCTGGCTTGGCAATGTTACCGAGGAGCTCTCCCCGTTCGGGACAAGCTCTACAGACACGGGCGCCTGGGTAGGGACCCCTCGATCGAAGAAGATCTGTCCGAGATGCGTGCGTGACGAGGAAACCGTCGCACACGCATTCGTACACTGCCCGAGCGTTGCTGACCTGTGGGGCTATGTGGAACGACTACTGTCGCGGGTGGGACCAATCCGGTTGACCACCGAGAACATTGTCACGATCAAACCGCCTCCCCCTTTCAAAAACGAAGGAGAGGCGGTTTTCCTCTGTGTGATAGCCATGATGAAAGAAGTTGTATGGTGGACAAGGTTGAAAGGGCTGAGGTCAGACACCTTTCTCTCCGGCCAACAACTGGTCTTTTTTTTCAAGTACCACTTTAGAAGAAGGATCAGAATGGAGAGAGAGGTGCTCTACCCCAGCAAGTTTTATGAAAGGTGGGTGAAAGTAGCAAGAATGGCCCGAGTGAATGGGCCCTCTCTATATATCAGCCTGTAGGTGAGAGAGGAGAAGAATGAGAAGAGGAAGGAAGCACCCGCTCTTTGTGCTCCTGAAGAGGAGGGTTGCACATTTTTCGGGGGGGGGGGGTGCGACCCATGTCAACGCCCCTCCCTATTGAGGACATCGATTGTTAAATTTAATTTGTTATATGTTTTTTACACGTTTTTTTAAATGTATGTAAACTCCCCCCCTTGTATTTGTCCCAATCTTTGATGCCCTGGTGGCAAATAAATAGAAATTTATATCTAGCATACATCACTCTCTCTCCTTCCCTCTCACTCTATCTATAACTACCAAACTCTCCCCCTCTCTATATCTATCATTGCCTATCTCTATCAATCATCTTTCTCTATTCATTATCATCAAACTCTCCCCCTCTCTACATCAACCATACAAACATACTCTCCCAATCCTCCTCTTTATATCAATTAATACTAAACTCTCCCTCTCCCTCTATCTACTACAGGGAACTCTCTTCCAACCTTTCTCTATATCAATTTACACCAAACTCTCACCTTCTCTATATCTACTACACAGAACTCCCTTCCAATACCCCTCTCTATATCAATAAACATCAATCTCTACCCCTCTCTATATCTAATATACATCACACTCTCCCAACGCCCTCGCTATATCAATTACCACCAAACTATCTCCCTCTCTATATCTAGCATACAACACACTCCCAGAGAAAGAGAGAGGCGTATCAAGAAAGAGAGGGACGGACCAAGAAAGAGAGAGGGGGAGAGGCATAGGGAAAGAGAAGTAGAGAGATCAAAATGAGAAGAAAGGGGTTTATTTAAAATAACACAAGTTTATACAATATCGGTGTCTAATTTCTTGTATATTTAGAAGAACTAGCGGAAAACCACTCTTTCATGTGTAGTGTGGATATTGATATTATACACAATATAAACGTTATAATATAGCGTCTGTTATATGATAACCGGAAGTATTGATATTTGAACATTTTAAAAGAAGTGAATCTTAAAATATATAAGAATATTTATGTTTAATCAGCAGCTACGAAATTTAGTACAGCATAGTTACGTCCCTTTACGATCTGAGTTCAAATCCCGCCAAGGTTGACTTTGCCTTTCATCCTTACGGGGTCGATAAAATAAAGTACCAGTAATGCACTGGGTAATTGCTGGCCTTGTGCCTAAAGTAGAAACAATTATTTATTCAAAGTAATCCGACTTATTTTATTAACTGGATAAAAAATATATTCAGCACAGTCCAGCACTCCTCACTTTATTATATTATGACTAGCAGAAAAACCACCCTTCGGGTGGTTTTCTGCTAGCATGTGTAGTGTGTATATTGATATTATATGCAGGTATATATACATGTAGATATGATACATCAAATAAAATCGTAATTGACAATATATAAGACATAGAAATTGAACGAAGACTGCGTTACACTGTCTTATTTAATCAGTAACGTAATCCATGATACATTAAAATAGACGATATTATATATACACTGCATTAGGAGAAAATTAGTGACAGAAATTTAGTATGTTTATTTAAGCGATGGCCACCGGAAGTGTTGACATTTCAGAAATTTTAAAGAAGTGAATCTTTAAATAAACAAAATATATTTAATCATCAGCCACGAAATTTAGTAGATAAATTATGTAATATTCATTTATTGTTTATTCAAACTAATCCAACTTATTTTACTAATGGGAAAACAAATTATAAACCGTACGCAGTCCCGCGCTCTTTATTTCATTATAGTTTAGATTTCAATGGCCAATTATCCATCCATCTAGGAAAGCGCCCTTCACTTCCACTTGGGAATCACCCTTTTGCCCATTCGAAGGAGATAGATCCCTCATCTGGGATGCCATATGTTGCGACACGTTATCCACCTCCAACTTACTCACAAACCCCGGTACTGCGGCCCTCAATGCAAAGGAAAGGAAGATAACCAAATACCAGGGATTGTTCGGCCGCTCCCTCTTTGCGCCGGCCATCGTCGAGACCGCAAGCGTACTTGGACCCCGTACTGCCGGGCTTCTCCGCAAGATCGGAACTTCAGCAGCCCGTCTGAGGAAGAAGCCCGCGATGTCGGGTGGCTACTGCAGTGGGTGTCGCTGGCCATTGTCCGCGGGAATGCTTTTGCGGTCTTGTCCTAGGTGAGCAGCCCCAATACCGCCAGGCCCTAGTCCCAGAGCCCTTCACCCTCTCCCTTCCTCCTCCCCATTCTTCTGTGACCCTACAGCCCTTGCCTTTCCCTTCCTTTCCCTCCCTTTTCCGTCTTCAAAACCACAAAAGACACTTGAATATTCAATGTAACTCTACTTCGTGTAGTACGTATTGCGTTTCGATTTTCATTCTGTAAGAATTACAAACAATGTGTAATGTTTTTTCATATAACTGTGGATAATAGACTATTTATCCATAGAAGGCGTGTGGCTGATTGGTTAGAGAATTGGATTCGCAATCGTGAGGTTGTCAGTTCGATTTCTGGACCAGTGGATGCGTTATGTCCTTGAGCAAGACACTTTAATTCACGTTGTTCCTTTTACCTGGAGTGGCGACCGATAAATAGTATTAGCAACTGGAAAGACCAACGGAAACATTGTTTCCTCGGTCTGATTTGACGAAAGTCGAGCGACAAATTGTTATCCATTGCCAGGTCTTTAAACACCTTAGACCCTTTTCCTCATCCCTTTACATACGTCATACATATGAATATTTTCTGATATGTATAAGTGAGCCGCCGTCAATTAAATCATAAAGAATTCCACGTGAGTTCAAACACATTGCTTCTATGAATATTAAACTATTTGCTAATTAAAGATGCAGCAAATTTAATCAGACACTTAAACATTGTTTTGTTTCGAATTTACTGAAATATTAGCGTGCTAATAAAAGTATTTACTTTAGTATTACATATTTACTTTCTCTCTTCCGTGTTCAAATCTCCACGTGGTCATCTTTATTTGTGTAATCTTAGAAGGATCAATAGAATAATGTTCTGGGATCATTAAATCCTCTGTAGTTCCACCCTCTACAGAAATTATCTTTGTGTCGAAGCAAATCAATATTGTATAACTTGGAGAAAGCTGTTCAATATTTCTCCTTTGATAAATTATGGACGGTGTTCTACTTTGTGTCATATATACAAATGGATGCATGTGTGTACAGGGGCGGTGGAACTGGGAGCGGTATGCCTCTCCCAGCTCATTCAATAATTATATATTTTTCTCACCAACTACGAAAACACACATCTATTTGTATATGAGCTACAATTTATGTACAATATATTAGACTTGTTTTATTATACAAAGCATATAAATAAATTTACAGTAGAATAACATAACAAATATGTTTTAAATATATACATAAATTATATAAATAACATTACAAATGCTTAGATAACATTATAAATTGCTCGCGATTCTTTCAGAAGGATATATTCTTTTAATGTTGCAATATTAAAGAAAATGTAAAGGAAGGGGTGAACAACCGAGCCAACACCAGAGCAAAAGACAGCAGCGAGGAGTACTGGGCAACCTCTCTAATGATTTTTTAGGCAAGCCAGCACACTCGCAGCGTTGCCTCGGGTGATGGCGAGGCGAATGCGCCGGAACAACGAAGCGCCCTCGAGAGATTCGCCAGTTACCGCTATTAGGCGAGTCGCCAGTGAAGAGAGGAACCTTGCAGTCAGCGGCCCGACACACCCAAACGTCTCGAAAGCCTCAGGCTGAAAAATGTAGCTGGCCGACAGATCACAGTATTTATGTACATGTAATGTTTATTGCATATCGAAGTTTTTATACCTTTGTTAATATTAGTATAATGTATTATGTTAACTTTCATAGGAAATTTTTTTGCCATGTCATAACTTTTCCCTCACATATCACTATTGCTAGTCTGTGTATTCTTGACAGATTTCACTGGTCATGTTGCTATAATCACTTTATAATTATTGAAACTGTAAATATAATTGTGTCTACTTTTGGCACAAGGCCAGCAATTATCCCAGTGTATTACTGGTACTTTATTTTATCGACCCCTTAAGGATGAAAGGCAAAGTTAACCTCGGCGGGATTTGAACTCAAATCATAAAGGGCCGTAACTCTATGCTACAAAGCATGGTGTCCGACTCTACCGATACTGCCAATCCAAATATGGCTTGCTTGGACTCGAATTGCATTTTCTGACTATTTTAGAGTAAAATTAAATTGACCAAATTTGCCCCCATCCCCAATACAGAAATGCGTTCACCACCCCTAATGTACCTATATATATATATGGTAATATTTTTGTTTCATTATTTTATTCATGAAAAGGGCAGCGGATTGGCAGTATCGGTAGGGCGCCGGTACCATGCTTTGCAGCATAGAGTTACGGTCTTTACGGTCTGAGTTCAAATCCCGCCGAGGTTAATTTTCCTTTTATTCTTACGGGGTCGATAAAATAAAGCACCAGTAACTCACTGGGGTCGATTTAATCGACTTTCCCTTCCCCCAAAAATTAATGGCCTGTGTCTATACTAGAATTCATTATTTTATTCAACAACAAAAAAATCATCTTTATATATTTTATTCACAGTTGTATAAATAACATTACACATACATAAATAACATTATAAATTGCTCACAATTCTTTCAGAATAACATTACAAATATAATGTTGCTAAACACAAATATAAACACAATCCAAATACAACCAACCATTACCAGGAACCTCACAAAAACAACACATAAAAACACATGACCAGAGCGAGAGAAAGATAGGGGGGGGGGGCAAAAACAAAATCCGAAAACGACCATCAATTCACACACCAAGTGCGACAATTGGCCGCACATCATAAAGGTCAACGAGACACTTTGAGGCAAGCCAACACGCACGTCCGCAACACTACCACGGGTAATGGCGAGGTTAAGGCGTTGAAACAACTAGGCACTCTCACAGCCATCAAATGATCCCTCAGTAAGGCGAGATGATGGCGAGGTTAAGGCGTTGAAACAACTAGGCACTCTCACAGGCATCACCTGACCCCTCAGTAAGGCGAGCCGCCAGCGACGACAAGAATAGACGTGTAAAGTTGATCTTCACGGAATTTGAAGTCAGAACGTAAAGAGACGGAACAAATACTATAAAGTTTAGAATGTGACAAAAATGGTGAAAATGTAGTGCAGTTTACTTTCTTTCCTTTTGTTTCCCCTTCCTTTTTTGGTATATGACGGCACCATGGTCCCAAATGTAACACGACCAGAATACGTAAACAAAATTTATATAACAGAAAGTGTATTGGTCCTGTTAGAAAGGTTGCTTCTGACACTCTAAACCCATGCTAGCGTGGAAGATAGACGTTAAACGATGATGATGAGGAAGAGGAGGAGGAGGAGGAAGAAACCCCACTGGAAGGTATGTTTAAGGACTACCCCCATGACCCTCTCAAGAAGTAGAAGAAAAACAAGAAGACGAAGAAGAAGAAGAAAAGAGTGTATCGTCAACAGGTTGCGAAATCTAGTGTTCTCAGAATAGTATTTTGTTGTGATATATTGGAATTTGTAAGTGAATGTGTGAATATGGATATTTGGTCGAGATATGATAGTACCATAGTGAGGGGCTAGCTGTGGCACTCACCGATTATTGGTGAGGGGCTAGCTGTGGCACTCACCGATTATTGGTGAGGGGCTAGCTGTGGCACTCACCGATTATTGGTGAGGGGCTAGCTGTGGCACTCACCGATTATTGGTGAGAGGCTAGCTGTGGCACTCACCGATTATTGGTGAGGGGCTAGCTGTGGCACTCACCGATTATTGGTGAGTGGCTGGCTGTGTCATTCACCGATTATTGGTGAGTGGCTGGCTGTGGCACTCACCGATTATTGGTGAGTGGCTGGCTGTGGCACTCACCGATTATTGGTGAGTGGATGGTTGTGGCACTCACCGATTATTGGTGAGTGGCTGGCTGTGGCACTCACCGATTATTGGTGAGTGGCTGGCTGTGGCACTCACCGATTATTGGTGAGTGACTGGCTGTGGTACTCACCGATTATTGGTGAGTGGTTGGCTGTGGCACTCACCGATTATTGGTGAGTGGTTGGCTATGGTACTCACCGATTATTGGTGAGTGGTTGGCTGTGGCACTCACCGATTATTGGTGAGTGACTGGCTGTGGCACTCACCAATAATCGGTGAGTGACTGGCTGTGGCACTCACCGATTATTGGTGAGTGGTTGGCTGTGGCACTCATCGATTATTGGTGAGTGACTGGCTGTGGCACTCACCGATTATTGGTGAGTGACTGGCTGTGGTACTCACCGATTATTGGTGAGTGGCTGGCTGTGGCACTCACCGATTATTGGTGAGTGGATGGCTGTAGCACTCACCGATTATTGGTGAGTGGATGGCTGTGGCACTCACCGATTATTGGTGAGTGACTGGCTGTGGCACTCACCGATTATTGGTGAGTGGTTGGCTGTGGCACTCACCGATTATTGGTGAGTGACTGGCTGTGGTACTCACCGATTATTGGTGAGTGGTTGGCTGTGTCACTCACCGATTATTGGTGAGTGGTTGGCTGTGGCACTCACCGATTATTGGTGAGTGGTTGGCTGTGGCACTCACCGATTATTGGTGAGTGACTGGCTGTGGCACTCACCGATTATTGGTGAGTGGCTGGCTGTGGCACTCACCGATTATTGGTGAGTGGTTGGCTGTGGCACTCACCGATTATTGGTGAGTGGCTGGCTGTGGCACTCACCGATTATTGGTGAATGGTTGGCTGTGGCACTCACCGATTATTGGTGAGTGGCTGGCTGTGGCACTCACCGATTATTGGTGAGTGGTTGGCTGTGGCACTCACCGATTATTGGTGAGTGGTTGGCTGTGGCACTCACCGATTATTGGTGAGTACCACAGCTAAACTCTCTTGTCCAGTGTCAAATAAAGAACAGAGAGAACGCGAACAGGGTTGAGAAGGACTTAAAATTGAGCTGGACGTAAATACCCGTATGTTTTGTGATAACTATTTCCGGTGGTGAGGTTATAACTATTTTAGCCTACGTTTCGTAGATGTGATAATTTCACTACAAGCTAAATGACTTCTCACACCTGATTTGTAAACAACATTCTATATAAACTATGAAAGCGTTGGATAGTTTTGAAATTCTAGTGAATGTAGAAATGTCAAACGTAGAAAAGGATGGGATGGTGTTGGGAGTTCTTTATAGGTCCTAACATTTCATGATACAATCGCCTTTTCAAAAGATTAAAAGAAACGAGTTTAGAGTTGTATATATTGTGTGGCTCTTAAGTTGCCATATTTTGAAAAATGAGTGATGATTTTTTCTTTTATAGCTTGAAGTGGTGAATGGATCACGTGGTATCTGATCGTAGCTATGTTCTGATTTAAGCTATTGTTGTATCATTTTTGAAGTGAAATGAAATATGGTATTGTATATCTGTGTTAGCCACTGGGTGTTCAGTTTTAGTCTAAGGTTGATTTTGGGGCTTCAGTTTGGCTATTATTTGCAGCATGGAGTTACGGCCCTTTACGATCTGCGTTCAAATCCCGCCGATCTTGACTTTGCCATACATCCTTACGGGGTCGATAAAATAAAGTACCAGTAATACACTGGGATAAATGCTGAACTTGTGCCAAAAGTAGAAACAATTATATATTCTTTTATTCGGAAATTGTCGGTATTCCTGGCTTCGATAGTGGCAGTTATATGTTCATTCATGTTCTTACACTTATCTATGTCTTTCTTGAAGCAGGACACATGTGTGTTAGGTTATTTTATAAGGATACATATTGGTCTAAAATTTCTTTCAATGTAAAGCCTCAATGTCTTAATTTCTTAAGCCATAACCATAACTACCGTGAACTCCAGTGAGTCAAACCTGGTACTTCCCATTGAAGTCACCTGCCAGGATGATGAGGTCTCTTCCATCAGTAACTGAGGTTGTCTGTAAAAGTTCATCATAGCACCTGTCCTGTTCTTTACTCAGTCCTGCTTCTGGTCCATAGGTAAATGTAATTGTCACCATTTTATTTCCTACAGCTATTCTAAGCTTCATAATTCTGTCACTTATTCTAATTACCTGTCACCTTATCTATCCCTTTCTCAGCACGTAGAGTGCGTTCACCACCTACCTCGTCATCGTTTCCTACCCAGAAAAGTTTGTGTCTATGTTGTTTGCCTGTGAATAGTCTCGTTGAGGCACCCATTCATCTCATCTCTGGTACACAGCATACACCTACTTCTTTCCTCTCTAGCAATGTCACAATTTCTCATGATCTACCTTTCAGAGTGGACATATTGCGAATGGCAGTCCTGGGGTGTGTTACTTGACAGTGATTAGATCCTTGAGTAGCAGTTCTTTGTACCTGGAAGGGAAAAGGGTTGTGCAATTGCTTAATGATAGTCGAGGAGTTCTTTTACATGGCTGCTCTAACCACCCACTACGGTACACAGCACTAACATGACTGGTGTTAGTCCCGTATAAAACTTAAGTTTTATCAAATATTGTGGCCATTTAGTGAGAGTGAATGGGTATATATACACATAAAACACACGTGTCCTTGTGGTTGATTGGATGATATACACGTCTTCTCATGAGGATCCAATAAAATCCGAAAATCGATTAAAAAGGTTTACCATTTTTTCAATTTGCAGGGAAATACGTATTTTCTGACATTTTTACATGTCTCCAAATTAGATATGTGTATATATTTATACACGTTGATGCAGTCTTAGTTACTCACTCTGTATTTATACAGATATAGATTTATCATACACACACACAAGATACCTTTATATCTAAAGAGAGAGTCTGTCTAAGCTTCTACTCCACATGTAGAAGTACTGTTACGACCCTGTACATTTTCCGGTGGATTTGCAGTATTGGTAGAGGGTCGGACGCCATGCTTTCCAGCATATTTACGTCCCTTCACGGTCTGAGTTCAAATCCCGCCGAGGTTAACTTTGCCTTTCATCCTTACGGGTTCGATAAAATAAAGTATCAGTAATGTACTGGGGTAATTGCTGGCCTTGTGCCAAAAGTAGAGACAATTATTTGCATTATATGTGCACAGAATACTGTTTCTAAAAAAATATATGTTTATTTCTCTCTCTCTCTCTCTCTCTCTCTCTCTCTCTCTCTCTCTCTCTCTCTCTCTCTCTCTCTCTCTCTCTCTCTCTCTCTCAATATCTATATATCTAAAACAGAGAATGTCTGTCCGTCTGACTCCCTAAAACTCGAGAACCACCCAACCGATTGTTTTCAAGATTTACACATCTAATTCTTATAGTCCTGCGAGTGTTTTGAGCAAAAAATATTTCAAATTTTCAATGCCCTAGTAACCGCATTAGGCGATTTAACGATATCTCTCTATAATTCTTAGTCTTTTTTTTTAGATAGATACATAGATATAACGTTGCGCCCTTATAATATCTGTCTGCATGTCTGGCTGTCTGCATTACGACATTATGACGCTGTGTGTGTGTGTGTGTGTGTGTGTGTGTGTGTGTGTGTGTAGATATATATATAGTGTGTAACGTTTTTCGAAATATTTACTTCTGCGGTCACAGATTGATATAGACACCATCCCGAGGCTGAGGTATTCCGTACTTCTCTGTACTGTTTCAGAAAGGAGGGATAAACATGCCAATCTATATTTAGAATCCCGAGCAACGCCGGGCCATTCTGCTAGTATCTTTTAAATTTGAATTATATATATATATATATATATATATATATATATATATATATATATATATATATATATATATATACAAGTCAATATAAGTATATTTAAGTCTCTGTATGTATATATAAGTGTCTTGTCACGTGTAAGAGAATGAAAACAGAAACAAATAGATTAACTGTGCTCGACAATATTTTGAGTTGTGGCTGTAGGTTTGAATCTATAGAGCCACAGCTTCCGCAGCCGAGCGGAGTAAGACCCTCAAATACTGTGATCTGTCGGTCAGCTACATTTTTCAGCCCGTGGCTTTCGAGACGTTTGGGGGAGTCGGGCCGCTGACTGCGAGGTTCCTCTCTTCACTGGCGGCTCTCCTAATAGAGGTAACGGGCGAATCTCGCGAGGGCACTTCGTTGTTCCAGCGCATTAGCCTCGCCATCACCCGAGGCAACGCTGCGAGTGTGCTGGCTTGCCAAAAAAATCATTAGAGAGGTTGCCCAGTACTCCTCGCGACGCTGCTGTCTTTTGCTCTGGTGTTGGCTCGGTTGTCCACCTCTTCCTTTATATTTTCTTTAATATTGTAACATTAAAAGAATATATCCTTCTGAAAGAATCGCGAGCAATTTATAATGTTGTCTAAGCATTTGTAATGTTATTTATGTATATATTTAAAACATATTTGTTGTGTTATTCTACTGTAAATTTATTTATATGCTCTGTATAATAAAAATTATTTCTTACAGTTAAATCCTATTGCCCTTTGAAAACGTATAAATTTGATAATTTTTTTTTGTAAAATCAGTCTGACAAAAGTACCACTGCAGACTGAGAAATTTTAAGAAGAAAATGTAGGCATTCCATTTGTCACAAATATAAGTCTGCTGTTTATCGAAGACAAGAATATTTGGTGAAAATAAAATAATTTTTTCTACTTTTGGCACAAGGCCAGCAATCAACCAGTGCATTACTGGTACTTTATTTTATCGACCCCATAAGGATGAAAGGCAAAGTTAACCTCGGAGGTTATGGCTAAGTCTTGTTAGTCTGGATTTTCACCTGCGTCCTCACCAGACAAGACTGGTGATCCTGTGAGTGCGCAGGTGAAACTTTAGAGTAACGAAGCTCACCCTACCATCTTAAATACATGTACTTCTAGATATATACCGAGAAAAGCGGAATAGTCACGGTTGGAAAGCCTTCTAGAATATGGCTGATATAACAACGTGCATCCTACTCAGAGACGAATTTGGGACAAATGAGGCCCTGTGTTAGTTAAGTGAAGGAACGTGGCTTAGTGGTTAGATTCGCAATCGTGAGGTTGTGAGTTCAATTCTCGGACTGTGTGATGCGTTGTGTCCTTAAGCAAGACACTTTATTTCACGTTGCTCTTTCTGCCAGGAGTTACAACCGGTAGATAGTATCAGCAATGGAAAGACCAATGGAAACATTGTTTCCTTGGTCCGATTTGACGAGGTCCACCCCACTCGCCAAACGAATGAGGTCTGTCGATCGATCAGAGCGAGTGAACTAGTTAAGTTATGAGGCCCATTACTTGGGCCCTGAAGGAGGTAAACATCTTTTTTGGCAGGAAGATGCCACTCCCCACCCCGGTCAACGGGGCCCTGTGCTTAAGCATACCTAAAACCAATGGTAAATCCGACACAGACCCTACTATAATAAGACTAAGTAGAGTACTGAGAAAAACATATGAACAGTTCATGGTTCAGTAATTAATTGAGTCCAGTAATTTAATCTGTAGTCTCAGAAACAGACTTCTATTTGGAAGGATAAATAGGTAGAAGAGATAGACAGAAAGGAACATGTATTTGTGTGGTGGGGGTGAAATATTTAGTATTTGAGAAGTGAGATACATTGCCTTTGCAGTTTTGTCCGCGGGGTGCAGCCGAAACAGTACTCCGCCCTAGGCATAGAGCCCATCACCCTCTCCCCTTCCATTTCTTTCGTGGTCTAATAGTCCTTGCTTCTCCCCTCCTTTTCTCTCATTTATGGCATTTATAGTGCTTTCCTTTACTTTCCTCTACGGCCATATATTTACCCCCCCCCCTCTCTCTCTCTCTTCATTACTTAATTGTGTTTTTATCTTTCTTTTTCATATTTCCATCATTGTATAACTTCTTAAAATATAGTTGACATAATATGTTTATGTTTCTAGGAGAATGGAAGGAGATGAAAGGAGATGAAAGGGTGGTATATCATTTTAGATGGGCTAGTAGGGTCAGCCGGGGTCACCTGGTGAGCTGGTGATGCTGTTCAACATTTTAAGGATCTCAGCCTCTGCTAGCTGAAACTTATCCGAAATCTGAGCTTTACACACACACACACACACACACACACACACACACACACACACACACACACACACACATACACACGCCCCCCCCCACACACACGCACACACACACACACACACACACACACACACACGCACGCACACACACACGCGCGCACGCACACACACACACACGCACACGCACACACGCACACACACACGCACACACACACACGCACACACACACGCACACACACACACACACATAAACACACACACACAGGCAAAGACACATATACACATACACACATGGACAAAAACACATGGATACACATATACACATATACACATATATATTCAAAGTCACATACACACAGACAAGAACATACCGTTGTAGTTGTAGAAGAAACAGGAAGACAACAACTGGAAAGTTTGCTTTAGTGGAGTTCTAAGTAATAGTGAATGTAAGTTTCCCAATTAGAAGAAATCAATGAATCGATTGAGGGATGTTATTTAACCCTTTAACATTAACATTACTCTATATTTACTATTGTATTTTCATGGTAAAGGCTTTATCTCACATAATTGTCTCACATTATATCAAATCTAGGGCGGTGGATTGGCAGTATCGGTAGAGGGTCGGACGCCATGCTTTGCAGCAGAGTTACGGCCCTTTATAGTCTGAGTTCAAATCCCGCCGAGGTTAACTTTGCCTTTCATCCTTACGGGGTCGATAAAATAAAGTACCAGTAATGTACTGGGTAATTGCTGGCCTTGGGCCAAAAGTAGAAACAATTATTTATTTATATAGTGAAGGCGCGTGGCTGAGTGGTTAGAGAATTGGATTCGCAATCGTGAGGTTGTGAGTTCGATTCCCGGTCCGGGTGATGCGTTATATCCTTGGGCAAGACACTTTATTTCACGTTGCTCCTTCTACCTGGAGTTGCGACCAATAGATAGTATTAGCAATTGGAAAGACCAATGGAAACATGGTCCGATTTGACGAAAGTAGATCGTTCTTCTTATTTATATAACAATACCTTAACATAAGTATGAGCTGCCAATTACTGCTGGTTTGAACAGAAGGAGGTGAGATAATTCTGGCCGGATATGGCCGGTTTAAATGCTAAGGGTTTAACCCTATGCCTAAAAAGAATTTAAAACTTTCAATATTTAGTTTATTTGTACTTACTCAAGCTTCAGAAAACATCGGGCCAGTAATGGTGGAAGGTTTTCACGTCAAGTCGATATAGTCAGGTAGTAATTCCTAGAGTTTATTTCAGCGACATGATCGGAGAAGGAAAACGTGTGGAAAACTGACAAGAGAAAGACAAAACTTCATGTGACAAGGCTAGACTGACTAGCCTGCATTGCTGTTAATACATCAATTACAGCAGCTGGTTGGCAATAAAATAACATCGGTAAGAGCCCCAGTATATTGTTCTGTCACGATTAGTGATAATTGTCATTTATCTGTTGCTGTAGTGACCAGTTAATTCAGTTTTCCACAATAACACCTGCAGCTTGTGTGGGGCATCACATCACTGTTAATGTCGTATACTGGTTACCTAAAGATAATAAACTCTCTGTCGCTGTCACAGTTTTCGTGCATTTGCATACTCTTGAGAGAAGAAGCAACAACAACAACAACAACAAAATGCAATAAAATTCACATAATTAACTACATTGGATGGATGGATGTATACATGAATATGATGAATATACATATATACACACATTCAAGGACACACACACACACACATACACACAAACAGACAGACAGACACACACACACACATACAACATACATATTAAATATATTATTAAAAGAAAGCAGTAATTTGAGAAAAAGGAAAGAAAAGAGGTTAAGAAAAGAATATATATTTTCATATATGTATAAAACATTCGTCAGATTTAATCTCAGAGACCTTAAGAACTTGTATCCGCCGGCAATTCGTAGCTATGCTGCAGCAGTTCAAGCAAAAAGAAAGACCTAACTGGAATGCCTTTAGAAAGTCACCCTCCTCTATATAAAAAGAAAATAGACAGCCTTACCCCAGTAAAGGCGCATGGCTTAGTGGTTAAAGTATTAAGCTTGCAATCGAAAGGTTGTGAGTTCAATTCTCGGACCGGGTGATGTGTTGTTTCCTTGAGCAAGACACTTTAACTCACATTGTTCCAATTTATTCAGTTGTAGAAATGGGATGATAGGACTGGGGTCCCTATCATTAAATTACCCAAGACACCTCCAACGAGATATACCTTGGAGGAGGCCAGCTAAACCTGCATAGGTGTGAGCTGTAACACACACACACAGCACCACAACTCATTTAAAACTACTACCTGAACTGTGAAGTATACCTCCGTACTTCACACAGCGCCCATGTCTCTCAAACTACAGTCGACTTTTCTGGTCCTTTGCCAAAAGATTTTCGACCAGCTTTGCAGAATCCTCTTTTTTCCCCTTCTTCTCAATCATGATGGTACAAACGATCTGTATGTAGTATTCCTGCGGAGAAAACTTCCACTTTCGCTGTTTGCCATATATCCAACTCCAACTGCATAAACTGGGGGGGGGGGGGGGGGGGGGGAAGTGAAGTAGGACGAGAGTTGTGAGGGCCAGAAAGTATTCTCTTGTTGAGAGGTGGACAAACTGCAGCGGGGTTTTAAGGATCAAAGTGTACCCCTGTAATGAAGGAGAGATTGAAAAGTTTTGTAAGTATAGGGTGGATGTTGGTAGATTTGCAAGAAATAGTAAATTTCCTGCAAATCAACCAACATCCACCCTACCAAAGAAACTATTCTACATACATATATACTAGATGTGAAAAAACCACCGATCATTTCAAACCAACAAAGTCAGTAGCCATGACAATGCCATGTTCTCCACCCTGAAAACATGTTCTCCAGAACTACACCCTATACTTACAAAACTTTTCAATCTCTCCTTCATTACAGGGGTATACTTTGATCTTTAAAACCCCCGCTGTAGTGTGTCCACCTCTCAAGAAGAGAATACTTTCTGGCCCTCACAACTCTCGTCCTACTTCACTCACTTTACCCACAAAACTATCAACTTCCACCCCACCAAACGCCCTACTCTGCATACATAGACTTAACCTTACTGGTAGCGCTGGCCTTATGTATGATGCTATAAGACCACCCCCGCCCTCTATTCCCCCACCACCACCACCGTCACCGAGAGTAACACCATTCCCTGCGTATCTCTCCTCCATTTCTATTAACGATAAAAATTGATATTTAAACATAATATAGAATAATGAAATCCTGCGAACTTACGTGATATTGATCCTTGTTAATAATTGGGTCTAAATTGCTAGTGTAAGTTTCTGTTAATTAGCTTAATTTGGTTTATTACTTGAATGTAAATGGTTTCTAATTTAAAGAGAAAACCAGCAATTTTGGTGAGAGCTAAATCGATTACATCGGCCACTTTGATTATTTTATCGACATCGAATGAAAGGTGAAGTTGACCTCGGCAGGATTTGAACCCAGAATGTGAAAATCATAATAAAGCTATAATGGTTGAAAAGAGTTTCGAGATTTTGAGAGACCTTTCTTACTGTCAGGTCTTAATCTTTAATTTAACTTATACTTCAATGAGACCCTATCTACACAGGTTGGAAAAGACTTCTCAATAAAATCCTACATTTTAGCAGACCTGTCAACTCTCCTCGTCAAACGGGGAGATGTCCCACCAATTTTGGGGTAGGTGAGAGATGTCTTCTCTTGTGAAAATGCTTGTAAAATCTCGCCATTTTGCATCATTTCTCACCGTTTTGGGGCACTTTTTCATGGTACTCCCCGTTTGGGATATTTAGAGATTGGTAGGTCTGTCTTAGCGATCGTTAAGGAGAACTGCAGCAGCTCCTTTCCTTAAGAAATGACCAGAGATTAACAAAAAGACAACGATTGTAGTAAAGATACTACCACATAGTCACAGCCACATGTCTTGTAGTAAAGATACTACCACATTATAGTCAGAGCCACATGTCTTGTAGTAAAGATACTACCAGATTATAGTCAGAGCCACATGTCTTGTAGTAAAGATACTACCACATTATAGTCACAGCCACATGTCTTGTAGTAAAGATACTACCACATAGTCACAGCCACATGTCTTGTAATAAAGATAATACCACATAGTCACAGCCACATGTCTTGTAGTAAAGATACTACCACATTATAGTCACAGCCACATGTCTTGTAGTAAAGATACTACCTCATTATAGTCACAGCCACATGTCTTGTAGTAAAGATATTACCACAAAGTCACAGCCACATGTCTGGTAGTAAGGATACTACTACATTATAGTCATTCCACATGTCTTGTAGTAAAGATACTACCACATAGTCACAGTCACATCTCTTGTAGTAAAGATACTACCACAGAGTCACAGCCACATGTCTTGTAGTAAAGATACTACTACATTATAGTCACAGCCACATGCCTTGTAGTAAAGATACTACCACATAGTCACAGCCACATGTCTTGTAGAAAGGATACTACCACATTATAGTCACAGCCACATAACTTGTAGTAATGATATTACCACATAGTCACAGCCAAATCTCTTGTAGTAAAGATATTACCACATAGTCACAGCCACATGTGTTGTAGTAAAGATACTACCACATAGTCACAGCCACATGTAATGTAATAAAGATACTACCACATAGTCACAGCCACAACTGTTGTAATAAAGATACTACCACATAGTCACAGCCAGATGTCATGTAGTAAAGATACTACCACATAGTCACAGCCACATGTCTTGTAGTAAAGATACTACCACATTGTCACAGTCACATGTCATGTAGGAAAGATACTACCACAAAGTCACAGTCATGTAGTAAAGATACTACCACATAATCACAGCTAAATATCTTGTAGTAAAGATACTACCACATAGTCACAGCCACATGTCATGTAGTAAAGATACTACCACATAGTCACAGCCACATGTGTTGTAGTAAAAATACTACCACATAGTCACAGCCACATGTGTTGTAGTAAAGATACTACCACAGTATAATCACAGCCACATGTCTTGTAGAAAAGATACTACCACATTATTGTCACAGCCACATGTCTTGTAGTAATGATACTACCACATTATAGTCACAGCCACATGCCTTGTAGTAAAGATACTACCACAGTATAGTCACAGTCACATGTCTTGTAGTATGATACTACCACATAGTCACAGCACATGTAATGTAGTAAAGATACTACCACATAGTCAGAGCCACATGTCTTGTAGTAAAGATACTACCATATAGCCACAGCCAGATGCCTTGTAGTAAAGATACTACCACATAGTCAGAGCCACATGTCTTGTAGTAAAGGTACTACCACATTATAGTCACAGCCACATGTCTTGTAGTAAAGATACACCCACATTATAGTCACAGCCACGTCATATAGTAAAGAAACTACCACATTATAGTCACAGCCACATGTCTGGTAGTAAAGATACTACCTCATATTCACAGCCACATGTCTTGTAGTAAAGATACTGTCACATTATTGTCACAGCCACATGTCTTGTAGTAAAGAGACTACCACATTATAGTCACAGCCACATGTCTTGTAGTAAAGATGCTACCACAGAGTCACAGCCACATTCCTGGTAGTAAAGATACTACCACATTATAGTCACAGCCACATGCCTTGTAATAAAGATACTACCACATATTCACAGCCACATCTCTTATAGTAAAGATAATACCACATAGCCACAGCCACATGTCTTGTAGTAAAGATACTACCATATTATAGTCACAGCCACATGTCTTGTAGTAAAGATGCTACCACATAGTCAAAGGCACATGTCATGTAGTAAAGATACTACCACATAGTAACATCACATGTGTTGTAGTAAAGATACTACCACATTATAGTCACAGACACATGTCTTGTAGTAAAGATACTACCACAATATTGTCACAGCCACATGTCTTGTAGTAAAGATACTAACACAATATGTTCACAGCTACATGTCTTGTAGTGAAGATAATAGCACAGAGTCACAGACACATGTCTTGTAGTAAAGATACTACCAAATTATAGTCACAGCCACATGTCTTGTGGTAAAATACTACCACATTATAGTCACATCGACATGTATTTTAGTAAAGATACTCCCACATTATAGTCACAGACACATGTCTTGTAGTAAAGTTGCGACCACATTATAGTCACAGCCACATGTCTTGTAGTAAAGATATTACCACATAGTCACAGCCACATGCCTTGTATTAAAGATACTACACAATAGTCACAGTCACATGTCAGGTAGTAAACATCCTACCACATAGTCACAGCCACATGCCTTGTAGTAAAGATGCTACCACACAGTCACAGCCACATGTGTTGTAGTAATGATACTACCACATAGTCGCAGCAACATGTCTTGTAGTAAAGATACTACCACATATTCACAGCCATCTGCCATGTAGTAAAAATACTACCACATATTCACAGCCACATGTCTTGTAGTAAAGATACTACCACATTATAGTCACAGCCCTATGCCTTATAGTAAAGAGACTACCACATTATAGTCTCAGCCACATGTCTTGTAGTAAAGATACTACCACATTATAGTCACAACCACATGTCTTGTAGTAAAGATGCTACCACATAGTCACAGCCACATGTCATATAGTAAACATATTAGCACATAATAGTCACAGTCACATGTGTTGTAGTAAAGATAGTACCACATAGTCACAGTCACATGTCTTGTAATAAAGATACTACCACATAGTCACAGCCACATATCATGTAGTAAAGATATTACCACATAGTCACAGCCACATGCCTTGTAATAAAGATACTACCACATAGTCACAGCCACATCTCTTATAGTAAAGATAATACCACATAGTCACAGCCACATGTCTTGTAGTAAAGATACTACCATATTATAGTCACAGCCACATGTCTTGTAGTAAAGATACTACCACATTATAGGGACAGCCAAATCTCTTGTAGTAAATATACTACCACATTATAATCACAGACACATGTCCTGTATTAAACATACTACCACATTATAGTCACAGCCACATGTCTTGTAGTAAAGGTACTACCACATTATATTCAGAGCTAAATGGCTTGTAGTAAAGATACTACCACATAGTCACAGTCACATGTCATGTAGTACAGATACTACCACATAGTCACAGCCACATGTCTTGTAGTAAAGATACTACTACATTATAGTCACAGCCAAATGCCTTGTAGTAAAGATACTACCACATAATCACAGCCACATGTCTTGTAGTAAAGATACTACCACATTATAGTCACAGCCACATAACTTGTAAAGATATTACCACATAGTCACAGCCAATTCTCTTGTAGTAAAGATAATACCACATAGTCACAGCCACATGTGTTGTAGTAAAGATACTACCACATAGTCACAGCCACATGTAATGTAATAAAGATACTACCACATAGTCACAGCCACAACTGTTGTAATAAAGATACTACCACATAGTCACAGCCACATGTCATGTAGTAAAGATACTACCACATAGTTACAGCCACATCTGTTGTAGTAAAAATACTACCACATAGTCACAGCCACATGTGTTGTAGTAAAGATACTACCACAGTATAATCACAGCCACATGTCTTGTAGTAAAGATACTACGACATTATTGTCACAGCCACGTGTCTTGTAGTAATGATACTACCACATTATAGTCACAGCCACATACCTTGTAGTAAAGATACTACGACAGTATAGTCACAGTCACATGTCTTGTAGTATGATACTACCACATAGTCACAGCACATGTAATGTAGTAAAGATACTACCACACAGTCACAGCCACATGTAATGTAGTAAAGATACTACCACATAGTCACAGCCACATGTGTTGTAGTAAAGATACTACCACATAGTCACAGCCAGATGCCTTGAAGTAAAGATACTACCACATAGTCAGAGCCACATGTCTTGTAGTAAAGGTACTACCACATTATAGTCACAGCCACATGTCTTGTAGTAAAGATACACCCACATTATAGTCACAGCCACGTCATATAGTAAAGATACTACCACATTATAGTCACAACCACATGTCTTGTAGTAAAGATGCTACCACATAGTCACAGCCACATGTCATATAGTAAACATATTAGCACATAATAGTCACAGTCACATGTCTTGTAGTAAAGATAGTACCACATAGTCACAGTCACATGTCTTGTAATAAAGATACTACCACATAGTCACAGCCACATATCATGTAGTAAAGATACTACAACATAGTCACAGCCACATGCCTTGTAATAAAGATACTACCACATAGTCACAGCCACATCTCTTATAGTAAAGATAATACCACATAGTCACAGCCACATGTATTGTAGTAAAGATACTACCATATTATAGTCACAGCCACATGTCTTGTAGTAAAGATACTACCACATTATAGGGACAGCCAAATCTCTTGTAGTAAATATACTACCACATTATAATCACAGACACATGTCCTGTATTAAACATACTACCACATTATAGTCACAGCCACATGTCTTGTAGTAAAGATACTACCACATTATATTCACAGCTAAATGCCTTGTAGTAAAGATACTACCACATAGTCACAGTCACATGTCTTGTAGTACAGATACTACCATATAGTCACAGCCACATGTCATGTAGTAAACATACTACCACATAGTCACAGCCACATGCATTGTATTAAAGATACTACACCATAGTCACAGTCACATGTCATGTAGTAAATATCCTACCACATAGTCACAGCCACATGCCTTGTAGTAATGATACTACCACATAGTCACAGCCAAATGTCATGTAGTAAAGATACTACAACAGTCACAGCCACATTCATTGTAGTAAAGATACTAGCACATAGTCGCAGCAACATATCTTGTAGTAAAGATACTAAGACATAGTCACAGCCACATGCCTTGTAGTAAAGATACTACCACATATTCACAGCCACATGTCTTGTAGTAAAGATACTGCCACATTATATTCACAACCACATGTCTTGTAGTAAAGATGCTACCACATTATAGTCACAGCCATAAGCCTTGTAGTAAAGAGACTACCACATTATACTCACAGCCACATGTCTTGTAGTAAAGATGCTACCACATATTCACAGCCTCATGTCATGTAGTAAAGATACTACCACATAGTCACAGCCACATCTCTTATAGTAAAGATAATACCACATAGTCACGGCCACATGTCTTGTAGTATAGATACTACTATATTATAGTCACAGCCACATGTCTTGTAGTAAAGATACTACCACATTATAGTCACAGCCACATGTCTGGTAGTAAAGATAATACCACATAGTCACAGCCACATGTCTTGTAGTAAAGATACTACCACATTATAGTTACAGCATCATGTCTTGTAGTAAAAATACTACCACATAGAGAGCGCCACATGACTTGTAGTAAAGATGCTACCACATAGTCACTGCCACATGTCTTGTAGTAAACATACTACTACATTATAGTCACAGCCACATGACTTGTAGTAAAGATACTACCACATGATAGTCACAGCCACATAGCTTGTAGTAAAGATAGTACCACATAGTCACAGCCAAATCTCTTGTAGTAAAGATACTACCACATAGTCACAGCCACATGTGTTGTAGTAAAGATACTACCACATAGTCATAGCCACATGTGTTGTAGTAAAGATACTACCAAATTATAATCACAACCACATGTCTTGTAGTAAAGATACTACCACATTATAGTCACAGCCACATGTCTTGTAGTAAACATACTACCACATTATAGTCACAGCCACATGTCTTGTAGTAAATACACTACAACATTATAGTCACAGCGACATGATTGTAGTAAAGATACTACCACATGATAGTCACAGCCACATAGCTTGTAGTAAAGATACTACCACATAATCACAGGTAAATGTCTTGTAGTAAAGATACTACCACATAGTCACAGCCACATGTCATTTAGTAAAGATACTACCACAGAGTCACAGCCACATGTGTTGTAGTAAAGATACTACCACATAATCACAGCCAAATGTCTTGTAGTAAAGATACTACCACATAGTCACAGCCAAATGTCTTGTAGTAAAGATACTACCAAATTATAATCACAGCCACATGTCTTGTAGTAAAGATACTACCACATTATAGTCACAGCCACATGCCTTGTAGTAAAGATACTGCAACATTATAGTCACAGCCACATGTCTTGTAGTAAAGATACTACCAAATAGTCACAGCCACATGTCTTTTAGTAAATATACTACCATATTATAGTCACACCCACATGTCTTGTACTAAAGATGCTACCACATAGCCACAGCCACATGTCTTGTAGTGAAGATACTACCACATTATAGTGACAGCTACATATCTTGTAGTGAAGATACTACCACATTATAGTCACAGCCACATGCCTTGTAGTAAAGATACTACCACATTATAGTCACAGTCACATGTCTTGTAGTAAAGATACTACCACATAGTCACACCCAACTATCTTGTAGTAAAGATACTACCACATAGTCACAGCCACATGTCATGTACTAAAGATACTACCACATAGTCACAGCCACATGTCTTGTAGAAAAGATACTACCACTGAGTCACAGCCACATTCCTGGTAGTAAAGATACTACCACATTATAGTCACAGCCACATTTCTTGTAGTAAAGATACTACCACATAATCACAGCTAAATATCTTGTAGTAAAGATACTACCACATAGTCACAGCCACATGTCATGTATAAAGATACTACCACATAGTCACAGCCACATGTGTTGTAGTAAAAATACTACCACATAGTCACAGCCACATGTGTTGTAGTAAAGATACTACCACAGTATAATCACAGCAACATGTCTTGTAGTAAAGATACTACCACATTATTGTCACAGCCACATGTCTTGTAGTAATGATACTACCACATTATAGTCACAGTCACATGTCTTGTAGTAAAGATACTACCACATAGTCACAGCCAGATGCCTTGTAGTAAAGATACTACCACATAGTCACAGCCACATGTCTTGTAGTAAAGATGCTACCACATAGTCACAGCCTCATGTCATGTAGTAAAGATACTACCACTGAGTCACAGCCACATTCCTGGTAGTAAAGATACTACCACATTATAGTCACAGCCACATGCCTTGTAGTAAAGATACTACCACATTATAGTCACAGCCACATTTCTTGTAGTAAAGATGCTACCACATAGTCACAGCCACATGTCATGTAGTAAAGATACTACCACATAGTAACATCACATGTCTTGTAGTAAAGATACTACGACATAATCAAAACCACATGTCTCATAGTAAAGATACTACCACATTTCAGTCAAGTAACCACATGTCTCATAGTAAAGATACTACCACATAGTAACATCACATGTGTTGTAGTAAAGATACTACCACATAATCACAACCACATATCTGATAGTAAAGATACTACCACATTTCAGTCACAGCCACTTGTCTTGTAGTAAAGATACTACTCCATAGTCACAGTCACATCTCATATAGTAAAGATAATACTACATAGTCACAGCCACATGTCTTGTAGTAAAGATACTATCACATTATAGTCACAGCCACATGTCTTGTAGTAAAGATACTACCACATATTCACAGTCACATCTCTTATAGTAAAGATAATACTACATAGTCACAGCCACATGTATTGTAGTTAAGATACTACCATATTATAGTCACAGCCACATGTCTTGTAGTAAAGATACTACCACATTATAGTCACAGCCACATGTCTTGTAGTAAAGATACTGCCACATTATAGTCACAGACACATGTCTTGTAGTAAAGATACTATCACATTATAGTCACAGCCATATGCCTTGTAGTAAAAAGACTACCACATATTCACAGCCACATGTCATATATTGAAGATACTACCACATGATAGTCACAGCCACATTTCTTGTAGTAAAGATGCTACCACAAAGTCACAGCCACATGTCATGTAGTAAAGATACTACCACATAGTAACATCACATGTGTTGTAGTAAAGATACTACCACATTATAGTCACAGACACATGTCCTGTATTAAAGATACTACCACATTATAGTCACAGTCACATGTCTTGTAGTAAAGATACTACCACAATATATTCACAGCTACATGCCTTCTAGTAAAGATACTACCACATAGTCACAGTCACATGTCTTGTAGTAAAGATACTACCACATAATCACAACCACATGTCTCGTAGTAAAGATACTACCACACTTCAGTCACAGCCACATGTCTTGTAGTAAAGATAATAACACATAGTCACAGCCACATCTCTTATAGTAAAGATAATACCACATAGTCACAGCCACATGTCTTGTAGTAAAGTTACTACCAAATTATAGTCACAGCCACATGTCTTTTAGTAAAGATACTCCCACATTATAGTCACAGCCACATACCTTGTAGTAAAGATACTACCACATTATAGTCACAGCCACATGTCTTGTAGTAAAGTTGCGACCACATAGTCACAGACACATGTCATATACTAAAGATACTACCACATTATAGTCACCGTCACATCTCTTGTAGTAAAGATGCTACCACATAGTCACAGCCACATGTCATAGTTTAATGATACTACCACACTATAGTCACAGCGACATGTTTTGTGGTAAAGATACTACCATATTATACTCAAAGCCACATGCCTTGTAGTAAGTTACTACCACATTTTAGTCACATCACATGTCTTGTAGTAAAGATGGTACCACATAGTCACAGCCACATGTCATATAGTAAAGATACTACCACATTATAATCACAGCCACATGTCTTGTAGTAAAGATACAACCACTTAGTCACAGCCACATGTATTGTAGTAAAGATACTACCACGTTATAGTCACAGCCACATGTCTTTTAATAAAGATATAACCACATAGTCACAGCCATGTGTCTTGTAGTAAATTTACTACCTCATAGTCACAGCCACATGTCATGTAGTAAAGATACTACCACATTATAGTCACAGCCACATGTCATATAGTAAAGATAATACCACATAGTCACAGCCACATGTCTTGTAGTAAAGATACTACCAAATTATAGTCACAGCCACATGTCTTTTAGTCAAGATACTCCCACATTATAGTCACAGCCACATACCTTGTATTAAAGATACTACCACATGATAGTCACAGCCACATGTCTTGTAGTAAAGTTGCGACCACATAGTCACAGCCACATGTCATATACTAAAGATACTACCACATTATAGTAACAGCCACATGTCATATAGTAAAGATACTACCACATGATAGTCACAGCCACATGTCATGTAGTAAAGATACTACCACATTATAGTGACAGCCACATGTCATATATTGAAGATACTACCACATGATAGTCACAGCCACATTTCTTGTAGTAAAGATGCTACCACATAGTCACAGCCAATTGTCATGTAGTAAAGATACTACCACTTAGTAACATCACATGTGTTGTAGTAAAGATACTACCACATAATCACAACCACATGTCTCATAGTAAAGATACTAGCACATTTCAGTCAAGTAACCACATGTCTCATAGTAAAGATACTACCACATAGTAACATCACATGTGTTGTAGTAAAGATACTACCACATAATCACAACCACATGTCTGATAGTAAAGATACTACCACATTTCAGTCACAGCCACTTGTCTTGTAGAAAAGATACTGCCACATTATAGTCACAGCCACATGTCTTGTAGTAAAGATACTACCACACTATAGTCACAGCCACATGTCTTGTAGTAAAGATACTTCCACATAGTCACCACGACATGTCTTGTAGTAAAGGTACTACCACATTATAGTCACAGCCACATGTCTTGTAGTAAAGATACTACCACATAGTCACCACGACATGTCTTGTAGTAAAGGTACTACCACATTATAGTCACAGCCACATGTCTTGTAGTAAAGATACTACCACATTATAGTCACAGCCACGTCATATAGTAAAGAAACTACCACATTATAGTCACAGCCACATGTCTTGTAGTAAAGATACTACCACATAGTCACCACGACATGTCTTGTAGTAAAGGTACTACCACATTATAGTCACAGCCACATGTCTTGTAGTAAAGATACTACCACATTATAGTCACAGCCACGTCATATAGTAAAGAAACTACCACATTATAGTCACAGCCACATGTCTTGTAGTAAAGATACTACCACATATTCACAGCCACATGTCTTGTAGTAAAGATACTGCAACATTATAGTCACAGCCACATGTCTTCTAGTAAAGATACTACCAAATAGTCACAGCCACATGTCTTTTAGTAAATATACTACCATATTATAGTCACACCCACATGTCTTGTACTAAAGATGCTACCACATAGCCACAGCCACATGTCTTGTAGTGAAGATACTACCACATTATAGTGACAGCTACATATCTTGTAGTGAAGATACTACCACATTATAGTCACAGCCACATGCCTTGTAGTAAAGATACTACCACATTATAGTCACAGTCACATGTCTTGTAGTAAAGATACTACCACATAGTCACACCCAACTATCTTGTAGTAAAGATACTACCACATAGTCACAGCCACATGTCATGTACTAAAGATACTACCACATAGTCACAGCCACATGTCTTGTAGAAAAGATACTATCACTGAGTCACAGCCACATTCCTGGTAGTAAAGATACTACCACATTATAGTCACAGCCACATTTCTTGTAGTAAAGATACTACCACATAATCACAGCTAAATATCTTGTAGTAAAGATACTACCACATAGTCACAGCCACATGTCATGTATAAAGATACTACCACATAGTCACAGCCACATGTGTTGTAGTAAAAATACTACCACATAGTCACAGCCACATGTGTTGTAGTAAAGATACTACCACAGTATAATCACAGCAACATGTCTTGTAGTAAAGATACTACCACATTATTGTCACAGCCACATGTCTTGTAGTAATGATACTACCACATTATAGTCACAGTCACATGTCTTGTAGTAAAGATACTACCACATAGTCACAGCCAGATGCCTTGTAGTAAAGATACTACCACATAGTCACAGCCACATGTCTTGTAGTAAAGATGCTACCACATAGTCACAGCCTCATGTCATGTAGTAAAGATACTACCACTGAGTCACAGCCACATTCCTGGTAGTAAAGATACTACCACATTATAGTCACAGCCACATGCCTTGTAGTAAAGATACTACCACATTATAGTCACAGCCACATTTCTTGTAGTAAAGATGCTACCACATAGTCACAGCCACATGTCATGTAGTAAAGATACTACCACATAGTAACGTCACATGTCTTGTAGTAAAGATACTACGACATAATCAAAACCACATGTCTCATAGTAAAGATACTACCACATTTCAGTCAAGTAACCACATGTCTCATAGTAAAGATACTACCACATAGTAACATCACATGTGTTGTAGTAAAGATACTACCACATAATCACAACCACATATCTGATAGTAAAGATACTACCACATTTCAGTCACAGCCACTTGTCTTGTAGTAAAGATACTACTCCATAGTCACAGTCACATCTCATATAGTAAAGATAATACTACATAGTCACAGCCACATGTCTTGTAGTAAAGATACTATCACATTATAGTCACAGCCACATGTCTTGTAGTAAAGATACTACCACATATTCACAGTCACATCTCTTATAGTAAAGATAATACTACATAGTCACAGCCACATGTATTGTAGTTAAGATACTACCATATTATAGTCACAGCCACATGTCTTGTAGTAAAGATACTACCACATTATAGTCACAGCCACATGTCTTGTAGTAAAGATACTGCCACATTATAGTCACAGACACATGTCTTGTAGTAAAGATACTATCACATTATAGTCACAGCCATATGCCTTGTAGTAAAAAGACTACCACATATTCACAGCCACATGTCATATATTGAAGATACTACCACATGATAGTCACAGCCACATTTCTTGTAGTAAAGATGCTACCACAAAGTCACAGCCACATGTCATGTAGTAAAGATACTACCACATAGTAACATCACATGTGTTGTAGTAAAGATACTACCACATTATAGTCACAGACACATGTCCTGTATTAAAGATACTACCACATTATAGTCACAGTCACATGTCTTGTAGTAAAGATACTACCACAATATATTCACAGCTACATGCCTTCTAGTAAAGATACTACCACATAGTCACAGTCACATGTCTTGTAGTAAAGATACTACCACATAATCACAACCACATGTCTCGTAGTAAAGATACTACCACACTTCAGTCACAGCCACATGTCTTGTAGTAAAGATAATAACACATAGTCACAGCCACATCTCTTATAGTAAAGATAATACCACATAGTCACAGCCACATGTCTTGTAGTAAAGTTACTACCAAATTATAGTCACAGCCACATGTCTTTTAGTAAAGATACTCCCACATTATAGTCACAGCCACATACCTTGTAGTAAAGATACTACCACATTATAGTCACAGCCACATGTCTTGTAGTAAAGTTGCGACCACATAGTCACAGACACATGTCATATACTAAAGATACTACCACATTATAGTCACCGTCACATCTCTTGTAGTAAAGATGCTACCACATAGTCACAGCCACATGTCATAGTTTAATGATACTACCACACTATAGTCACAGCGACATGTTTTGTGGTAAAGATACTACCATATTATACTCAAAGCCACATGCCTTGTAGTAAGTTACTACCACATTTTAGTCACATCACATGTCTTGTAGTAAAGATGGTACCACATAGTCACAGCCACATGTCATATAGTAAAGATACTACCACATTATAATCACAGCCACATGTCTTGTAGTAAAGATACAACCACTTAGTCACAGCCACATGTATTGTAGTAAAGATACTACCACGTTATAGTCACAGCCACATGTCTTTTAATAAAGATATAACCACATAGTCACAGCCATGTGTCTTGTAGTAAATTTACTACCTCATAGTCACAGCCACATGTCATGTAGTAAAGATACTACCACATTATAGTCACAGCCACATGTCATATAGTAAAGATAATACCACATAGTCACAGCCACATGTCTTGTAGTAAAGATACTACCAAATTATAGTCACAGCCACATGTCTTTTAGTCAAGATACTCCCACATTATAGTCACAGCCACATACCTTGTATTAAAGATACTACCACATGATAGTCACAGCCACATGTCTTGTAGTAAAGTTGCGACCACATAGTCACAGCCACATGTCATATACTAAAGATACTACCACATTATAGTAACAGCCACATGTCATATAGTAAAGATACTACCACATGATAGTCACAGCCACATGTCATGTAGTAAAGATACTACCACATTATAGTGACAGCCACATGTCATATATTGAAGATACTACCACATGATAGTCACAGCCACATTTCTTGTAGTAAAGATGCTACCACATAGTCACAGCCAATTGTCATGTAGTAAAGATACTACCACTTAGTAACATCACATGTGTTGTAGTAAAGATACTACCACATAATCACAACCACATGTCTCATAGTAAAGATACTAGCACATTTCAGTCAAGTAACCACATGTCTCATAGTAAAGATACTACCACATAGTAACATCACATGTGTTGTAGTAAAGATACTACCACATAATCACAACCACATGTCTGATAGTAAAGATACTACCACATTTCAGTCACAGCCACTTGTCTTGTAGAAAAGATACTGCCACATTATAGTCACAGCCACATGTCTTGTAGTAAAGATACTACCACACTATAGTCACAGCCACATGTCTTGTAGTAAAGATACTTCCACATAGTAACAGTCACATGTGTTGTAGTAAAGATATTACAACATTATAGTCACAGCCACATGTCTTGTAGTAAAGATACTACCACATAGTCACCACGACATGTCTTGTAGTAAAGGTACTACCACATTATAGTCACAGCCACATGTCTTGTAGTAAAGATACTACCACATTATAGTCACAGCCACGTCATATAGTAAAGAAACTACCACATTATAGTCACAGCCACATGTCTTGTAGTAAAGATACTACCACATATTCACAGCCACATGTCTTGTAGTAAAGATACTACTACATAGTCACAGTAACATCTCTTATAGTAAAGATAATACTACATTGTCACAGCCACATGTCTTGTAGTAAAGATACTATCACATTATAGTCACAGCCACATGTCTTGTAGTAAAGATACTACCACATATTCACAGTCACATCTCTTATAGTAAAGATAATACTACATAGTCACAGCCACATGTCTTGTAGTAAAGATACTACCATATTATAGTCACAGCCACATGTCTTGTAGTAAAGATACTACTCCATAGTCACAGTCACATCTCTTATAGTAAAGATAATACTACATAGTCACAGCCACATGTCTTGTAGTAAAGATACTATCACATTATAGTCACAGCCACATGTCTTGTAGTAAAGATACTACCACATATTCACAGTCACATCTCTTATAGTAAAGATAATACTACATAGTCACAGCCACATGTCTTGTAGTTAAGATACTACCATATTATAGTCACAGCCACATGTCTTGTAGTAAAGATACTACCACATTATAGTCACAGCCACATGTCTTGTAGTAAAGATACTGCCACATTATAGTCACAGACACATGTCTTGTAGTAAAAAGACTACCACATATTCACAGCCACATGTCATATATTGAATATACTACCACATGATAGTCACAGCCACATTTCTTGTAGTAAAGATGCTAGCACAAAGTCACAGCCACATGTCATGTAGTAAAGATACTACCACATAGTAACATCACATGTGTTGTAGTAAAGATACTACCACATTATAGTCACAGACACATGTCCTGTATTAAAGATACTACCACATTATAGTCACAGCCACATGTCTTGTAGTAAAGATACTACCACAATATATTCACAGCTACATGCCTTCTAGTAAAGATACTACCACATAGTCACAGTCACATGTCTTGTAGTAAAGATACTACCACATAATCACAACCACATGTCTCGTAGTAAAGATACTACCACATTTCAGTCACAGCCACATATCTTGTAGTAAAGATAACACATAGTCACAGCCACATCTCTTATAGTAAAGATGATACCACATAGTCACAGCCACATGTCTTGTAGTAAAGGTACTACCAAATTATAGTCACAGCCACATGTCTTTTAGTAAAGATACTCCCAATATTATAGTCACAGCCACATAACTTTTAGTAAAGATACTACCACATTATAGTCACAGCCACATGTCTTGTAGTAAAGTTGTGACCACATAGTCACAGACACATGTCATATACTAAAGATACTACCACATTATAGTCACCGTCACATCTCTTGTAGTAAAGATGCTACCACATAGTCACAGCCACATGTCATAGTTTAATGATACTACCACACTATCGTCACAGCGACATGTTTTGTGGTAAAGATACTACCATATTATACTCACAGCCACATGCCTTGTAGTAAGTTACTACCACATTTTAGTCACATCACGTGTCTTGTAGTAAAGATGATACCACATAGTCACAGCCACATGTCATATAGTAAAGATACTACCACATTATAATCACAGCCACATGTCTTGTAGTAAAGATACAACCACATAGTCACAGCCACATGTATTGTAGTAAAGATACTACCACATTATTGTCACAGCCACATGTCTTTTAATAAAGATATAACCACATAGTCACAGCCATGTGTCTTGTAGTAAAGTTACTACCTCATAGTCACAGCCACATGTCATGTAGTAAAGATACTACCACATTATAGTCACAGCCACATGTCATATAGTAAAGATAATACCACATAGTCACAGCCACATGTCTTGTAGTAAAGATACTACCAAATTATAGTCACAGCCACATGTCTTTTAGTAAAGATACTCCCACATTATAGTCACAGCCACATACCTTGTATTAAAGATACTACCACATGATAGTCACAGCCACATGTCTTGTAGTAAAGTTGCGACCACATAGTCACAGCCACATGTCATATACTAAAGATACTACCACATTATAGTAATAGCCACATGTCATATAGTAAAGATACTACCACATGATAGTCACAGCCACATGTCATGTAGTAAAGATACTACCACATTATAGTGACAGCCACATGTCATATATTGAAGATACTACCACATGATAGTCACAGCCACATTTCTTGTAGTAAAGATGCTACCACATAGTCACAGCCAATTGTCATGTAGTAAAGATACTACTACATAGTAACATCACATGTGTTGTAGTAAAGATACTACCACATTATAGTCACAGCCACATTTCTTGTAGAAAAGATGCTACCACATAGTCACAGCCACTTGTCATGTAGTAAAGATACTACCACATAGTAATATCACATGTGTTGTAGTAAAGATACTACCACATAATCACAACCACATGTCTCATAGTAAAGATACTAGCACATTTCAGTTAAGTAACCACATGTCTCATAGTAAAGATACTACCACATAGTAACATCACATGTGTTGTAGTAAAGATACTACCACATAATCACAACCACATGTCTGATAGTAAAGATACTACCACATTTCAGTCACAGCCACTTGTCTTGTAGAAAAGATACTGCCACATTATAGTCACAGCCACATGTCTTGTAGTAAAGATACTACCACATTATAGTCACAGCCACATGTCTTGTAGTAAAGATACTTCCACATAGTAACAGTCACATGTGTTGTAGTAAAGATACTACAACATTATAGTCACAGCCACATGTCTTGTAGTAAAGATACTACCACATAGTCACAACGACATGTCTTGTAGTAAAGGTACTACCACATTATAGTCACAGCCACATGTCTTGTAGTAAAGATACTACCACATTATAGTCACAGCCACGTCATATAGTAAAGAAACTACCACATTATAGTCACAGCCACATGTCTTGTAGTAAAGATACTACCACATATTCACAGCCACATGTCTTGTAGTAAAGATACTACTACATAGTCACAGTCACATCTCTTATAGTAAAGATAATACTACATAGTCACAGCCACATGTCTTGTAGTAATGATACTATCACATTATAGTCACAGCCACATGTCTTGTAGTCAAGATACTACCACATATTCACAGTCACATCTCTTATAGTAAAGATAATACTACATAGTCACAGCCACATGTCTTGTAGTAAAGATACTATCACATTATAGTCACAGCCATATGCCTTGTAGTAAAAAGACTACCACATATTCACAGCCACATGTCATATATTGAAGATACTACCACATGATAGTCACAGCCACATTTCTTGTAGTAAAGATGCTACCACACAGTCACAGCCACATGTCATGTAGTAAAGATACTACCACATAGTAACATCACATGTCTTGTAGTAAAGATACTACCACATTATAGTCACAGACACATGTCCTGTATTAAAGATACTACCACATTATAGTCACAGCCACATGTCTTGTAGTAAAGATACTACCACAATATATTCACAGCTACATGCCTTCTAGTAAAGATACTACCACATAGTCACAGTCACATGTCTTGTAGTAAAGATACTACCACATAATCACAACCACATGTCTCGTAGTAAAGATACTACCACATTTCAGTCACAGCCACATGTCTTGTAGTAAAGATAATAACACATAGTCACAGCCACATCTCTTATAGTAAAGATAATACCACATAGTCACAGCCACATGTCTTGTAGTAAAGGTACTACCAAATTATAGTCACAGCCACATGTCTTTTAGTAAAGATACGCCCACATTATAGTCACAGCCACATACCTTGTAGTAAAGATACTACCACATTATAGTCACAGCCACATGTCTTGTAGTAAAGTTGCGACCACATAGTCACAGACACATGTCATATACTAAAGATACTACCACATTATAGTCACCGTCACATCTCTTGTAGTAAAGATGCTACCACATAGTCACAGCCACATGTCATAGTTTAATGATACTACCACACTATAGTCACAGCGACATGTTTTGTAGTAAAGATACTACCATATTATACTCACAGCCACATGCCTAGTAGTAAGTTACTACCACATTTTAGTCACATCACATGTCTTGTAATAAAGATGGTACCACATAGTCACAGCCACATGTCATATAGTAAAGAGACTACCACATTATAATCACAGCCACATGTCTTTTAATAAATATATAACCACATAGTCACAGCCATGTGTCTTGTAGTAAAGTTACTACCTCATAGTCACAGCCACATGTCATGTAGTAAAGTTACTACCACATTATAGTCACAGCCACATGTCATATAGTAAAGATAATACCACATAGTCACAGCCACATGCCTTGTAGTAAAGATACTACCAAATTATAGTCACAGCCACATGTCTTTTAGTAAAGATACTCCCACATTATAGTCACAGCCACATACCTTGTATTAAAGATACTACCACATTATAGTCAGAGCCACATGTCTTGTAGTAAAGTTGCGACCACATAGTCACAGCCACATGTCATATACTAAAGATACTACCACATTATAGTAACAGCCACATGTCATATAGTAAAGATACTACCACATGATAGTCACAGCCACATGTCATGTAGTAAAGATACTACCACATTATAGTCACAGCCACATGTCATATATTGAAGATACTACCACATGATAGTCACAGTCACTTTTCTTGTAGTAAAGATGCTACCACATAGTCACAGCCAATTGTCATGTAGTAAAGATACTACCACATAGTAACATCACATGTGTTGTAGTAAAGATACTATCACATTATAGTCACAGACACATGTCCTGTATTAAAGATACTACCACATTATAGTCACAGCCACATGTCTTGTAGTAAAGATACTACCACAATATATTCACAGCTACATGCCTTCTAGTAAAGATACTACCACATAGTCACAGTCACATGTCTTGTAGTAAAGATACTACCACATAATCACAACCACATGTCTCATAGTAAAGATACTACCACATTTCAGTCACAGCCACATGTCTTGTAGTAAAGATACTACTACATTATAGTCACAGCCACATCTCTTATAGTAAAGATAATACCACATAGTCACAGCCACATGTCTTGTAGTAAAGATACTACCAAATTATAGTCACAGCCACATGTCTTTTAGTAAAGATACTCCCACATTATAGTCACAGCCACATGTCTTGTAGTAAAGTTGCGACCACATAGTCACAGCCACATGTCATATACTAAAGATACTACCACATTATAGTCACCGTCACATCTCTTGTAGTAAAGATGCTACCACATAGTCACAGCCACATGTCATAGTTTAATGATACTACCACACTATAGTCACAGCGACATGTTTTGTAGTAAAGATACTACCATATTATACTCCCAGCCACATGCATTGTAGTAAGTTACTACCACATTTTAGTCACATCACATGTCTTGTAGTAAAGATGGTACCACATAGTCACAGCCACATGTCATATAGTAAAGATACTACCAACTTTATAATCACAGCCACATGTCTTGTAGTAAAGATACAACCACATAGTCACAGCCACATGTATGGTAGTAAAGATACTACCACATTATAGTCACAGCCACATGTCATATAGTAAATGTACTACCACATGATAGTCACAGGCACATGTCATGTAGTAAAGATACTACCACATTATAGTCACAGCCACATGCCATATAGTAAAGATACTACCACATGATAGTCGCAGCCACATGTCTTGTAGTAAAGATACTTCCATATTTAAGTCCCAGTCACATGTCTTGTAGTAAAGATACTACCACATAATAGTCACAGCCACATGTCTTGTAATAAAGATACAACAACCTAGTCACAGCCATGTGTCTTGTAGTAAAGTTCCTACCTCATTGTTACAGTCACATGTCTTGAAGTAAAGATACTACCCCATAGTAACAGCCACATGTCTTGTAGTAAAGATACTTCCATATTTTAGTCCCAGCCACATGTCTTGTAGTAAAGAGACTACCTCATTATAGTCACAGCCATATGTCTTGTAGTAAAGATACTATCACATATTCACCGTCAAATGTCATGTAGTAATGATACTACCACATAGTCACAGCCACATGCCTTTTAGTAAAGATACCTCCACATAGTCACAGCCACATGTCTTGTAGTACAGATACTACCACATTATATTCACAGCCACATGTCTTGTAGTAAAGATACTACCACATAGTCACAGCCACATGTATTGTAGTAAAGATACTACCACATTATAGTCACAGTCACATGTCTTGTAGTAAAGATGCTACCACATAGTCACAGCCACATGTCATATAGTAAAGATACTACCACATTATAGTCACAGCCACATGTCTTGTAGTAAAGATACTACCACATAGTCACAGCGATATATCTTGTAGTAAAGATAATACCACATAGTCACAGCCACATGTCTTGTAGTAAAGATACTACCACATTATAGTCACAGCGACATGTCTTGTAGTAAAGATACTACCACATTATAGTCACAGCCACATCTCTCGTAGTAAAGATACTACCACATTATAGTCACAGCTATATTTCTTGTAGTAAAGATACTACCACATTATAGTCACAGCCACATGTCTTGTAGTAAAGATACTACCATATAGTCACAGCCACATGCCTTGTAGTAAAGATGCTACCACATAGTCACAGCCACATGTCATATAGTAAAGATACTACCACATTATAGTCACAGCCACATGTCTTGTAGTAAAGATACAACCACAAGTCACAGCCACATGTATTGTTGTAAAGATACTACCACATTATAGTCACAGCCACATGTCCTGTAATAAAGATACAAGCACATAGTCACAGCCATGTGTCTTGTAGTAAAGTTCCTACCTCATTGTTACAGTCACATGTCTTGTAGTAAAGATACTACCCCATAATAACAGCCACATGTCTTGTAGTAAAGATACTTCCATATTTTAGTCCCAGCCACATGTCTTGTAGTAAAGATACTACCACATTATAGTCACAGCCATATGTTTTGTAGTAAAGATACTATCACATATTCACCGTCAGATGTCATGTAGTAAAGATACTACCAAATAGTCACAACCAAATGTCTTTTAATAAAGATACCTCCACATAGTCACAACCAAATGTCTTGTAGTAAAGATACTACCACATTATAATCACAGTCACATGTCTTGTAGTAAAGATACTACCACATTATAGTCACAGCCACATATCTTGTAGTAAAGATACTACCACATAGTCACAGCCAGATGTCATATAGTAAAGATACTACCACATTATAGTCACAGCCACATGTTTTGTAGTAAAGATACTACCACATAGTCACAGCCACATGTATTTTAGTAGAGATACTACCACATTATAGTCACAGCCACATGTCTTGTAATAAAGATAATACCACATAGTCACAGCCACATCTCTTCTAGTAAAGATACTACCACATTATAGTCTACACCCACATGACTTGTAGTAAAGATACTACCACATTATAGTCACATCCACATGCCTTGTAGTAAAGATTCTATCACATTATAGTCAGAGCCACATGTCTTGTAGTAAAGATATTACCACATTATAGTCATAGTCACATGTCTTGTAGTAAAGATGCTACCACATAGTCACAGTCACATGTCATATAATAAAGATACTACCACATAGTCACAGCCACATGTCATATATTAAAGATACTACCACATGATAGTCACAGCCACATGTCTTGTAGTTAAGATACTACCACATTATAATCACAGTCACATGTCTTGTAATAAAGATACTACCACATGATTGTCACAGCCACATGTCATGTAGTAAAGATACTACCACATAGTCACAGCCACATGTCATATATTAAAGATACTACCGCATGATAGTCACAGCCACATGTATTGTAACAAAGAGACTACCACATAGTCACAGCCACATGTCATATAGTAAAGATACTACCACTTTATAGTCACAGCCACATGTCTTGTAGTAAAGATACTACCACATAGTCATAGCCACATGTCTTGTAGTAAAGATACTACCACATAGTCACAGTCACATGTCATGTAGTAAAGATACTACTACATAGTCACAGCCACATGCCTTGTAGTAAGGATACTTCCACATTATAGTCACAGCCACATGTCTTGTAGTAAAGATACTACCACATAGTCACAGCTACATGACTTGTAGTAAAGATACTACCACATTATAGTCACAGCCACATGACTTGTAGTAAAGATACTACGACATTATATTCAGAGCCACATGTCTTGTAGTAAGGATATTACCACATTATAGTCATAGTCACATGTCTTGTAGTAAAGATGCTACCACATAGTCACAGCCACATGTCATATAGTAAAGATACTACCACATTATAGTCAAAGCCACATCTCTTGTAGTAAAGATACTACCAAATTATAATCACAGTCACATGTCTTGTAATAAAGATACTACCACATGATTGTCACAGCCACATGTCATGTAGTAAAGAGACTACCACATTACAGTCACAGCCACATGTCTTGTAGTAAAGATACTACCACATTATAGTCACAGCCACATGTCTTGTAGTAAAGTGACTACCACATTATAGTCACAGCCACATGTCTTGTAGTAAAGCTACTTAGTACACTGTGCATATGAGTGGTGTTACACTGAAGTCGGACGTGCGAACCATTCTCCGCCAGGTGCAGGTGATCCCTAGAGAGGATGTCCTCATCCTCAGGTCACTGATCCTCCCGCCTATCACCCGCTCCACTATCAGGTCTTGGCTCCAGCAGCTCACGACCCTCATGAGTAGACTGGACATGGTTGATGTTCATCCAGCTCTCTTCCCGTTGAGGATCTGCTTCGCTATGCTGAAGCTCCTCTACACATTTCGTAGCGCTCCTTGCTACAGCCACGCATCTTTCCTCACTGATCTCGATACTTGTATCCTATTGGCAACTGAGGGGATATGCAACGTCAGATTCGACGTGGTTTGATGGCAATAGGCCACCTTAAAGGTTAGATATGGCGGTCTATGTCTCGGGTCCCCGGTCTCGCAGGCTTTGCGAGATATCGTCAGTATCCTTTTGCCGTGTCCTCATCAATAGGGTTCTCCACCATACAACCGAACCCACCGTTCTGCCAGACTTGGAACCGCTTGTACTCTACCTGTCCTTCCTCCTCTTCCCCCTGTAGAGGCCAAATTCCCCCAGAGCATATGGGATGCCATCCAGTGCGACATGGCCTCAGACAGGCTAGCGCGCCAGCTCGACCAGCACCGTCTCGCATGCTTTCGCTCGGCTTCGCAACCCCACAGTGGTGCCTGCCTCAATACCTTACCCTCCTTTTCAACTGGCACGTAGCTGGATAATGATAGCCTGCAAATCGGGTTTTCTCTGAGGCCCGGCGTCCGGATCTGTAAGCCACACAGGTGTCGCTGCGGATCTACCGTAGACTCTTTCGGCCTCCACCCGCATCCCGTCGCTTAATGCCGGCCGCCTTCCATGCCATGATGCTCCCAACGAGATCATAAAGTATGGCTTGGATGCTGTAAGCTTCTCCTCCCAGTTCGAGCCAGTGAAGCTGAACCGATGGGACGACAAAAGTCAGACGGCATGACCATCATGCAGTTCCGAGGTGGTAAAACCCTCACCTAGGATGCCACATGCATCGACACATTCTCCAGCGGCAACCTGGTGCAGTCTGCGACTAACCCAGGCTCTGCTGCCCTTCGGGCTGAGGAGGGTAAACTCTCCAAATATCGGTCGCTCTCCGACAGGCTTGCAGTCGAGCCCGTAGCAATGGAGACTTCTGGTGTCCTTCGCCCTAGGATCACCTCCCTACTCACCACCACCGGCACAGAGTTGGCTACCCAGCAGGTATAAGCCTCACCAGCTGGAATGGCTCTTCCAGCGCGTCTTCTTCACCATCCTCCGGGGAAACGCCTTCTCTATTGTGTCCGCCGGGACCGTTGTGCGGCCAAAGCATGGGCCCCTCATAATAGTGAGAGATAGGGGAGAGCGGGAGACAGGGAAGGAGTGTCAGTGAGAGTTTGGTTCCATTGTGTTCGGACCTGGTGTATATATTTATTTACCACACCAAATTAATACCATTTCACATGTCGATTCTGACAACATTTGACGGTTTTACAGAGGTTTTTCTACTTTGCACCAAAATATTTTGTGGTTCTAAAGAAAAATCTTTGTATTTGTGATTTCTTCTTCTTCTACTTCTTCTTGCTGCTCCGGATTCTACCGCTGTTACTGGTCATATCTCTTTTATGTGCACAGATATGGTCGTGTGTTTAAGAAGTTTACTTATTAACCCCACATCACCAAAAGTCATGCAGGTGAAAATTAGTCGACTGTATGAATGTCCGTCTGAAGGACCTATAACGGAATACTCTTATGTTTTACCGGCGAAGATTCGAAACCGAATCTGAGGTTTCTCGCCTCTGGGACCATCTATCGTTAGAGGTTCCCACCAGTGTCTTGTCAAAAGACAACGATGATTAACGTAAATACCACCTGACCTATGACCCCCAGCTTGTAGACAGGGGAAACACAGATGGCTGCCCGTAAATCAACACATATACACATCCTTCTAGCTATAAGGTTATTATAAATACAAGGAGTTAGGAAACCCAACATAGACCCGAAGCAGCAGTCAGTGAGAGATAACCATATAGGCATCAGCAGACCTTTTACCCTTTCTCTCTCCTGGCCCTTACTGGTTCTCGCCTTATCGGCCACAGACACTGCCAGACACGAAGCAGCAGTCCTTGAGACAAATAATGTATACTAAGATCACACACACACACACACACACACACACACACACACACACACACACACACACACACACACACACACACACACACACACACACACATAGTAAGTTCATATTGTTTACATTCTACGCTCATTCTAGTCTTCCATCTCACTGTAATATTGTAACGTCGTATTGATACATACATTCACGCTAGCTCGTAGTAGCTAGCCAATGTAGCGATAAATTCTGTCACATATTGTTATTGTAAAATAAACATTGTTAACATCACAATCATGGCTTTATTCTTTTCATCAAACACCCATCAAACATCTTATCCGCTACAGACCGTTCTTGTTCTTGGGTGGCAGACTTAATACATCTACCTGGTCCTTGAGTGTCTTTAGCAGAGTCCACTCTGTTGATCACCGAGCTGGGGATAACGTCTTCCTTTCCTCCCACCAGTCATAATGTGTGGTTCTGAAAAATATCATGGATGCTGACCTTCCTCTTTTGACTAAGCCATTAAAAACAACAATTACACAAGTAACAACAATATACACAAGAGGATTATTTGTTCAACTTTAGGTTAACTAAACATTAACTCTTTAGATATAACTTTGGCTTAATGTCAAATTGACATATGATAACCAGTTATTCTTCTATTATAATTCCATTCATATCTAGAATGTTTTGTGAAAATATACTAGACTTTAATGTAAACCTTCTGTCCACCTCACAGTTTTAATTTCCAAGTTACCATATCTCTATAGAGGCGTTATACTTAATCATAGAATAGACTATGGAAAGAAAGGTGTTAAGTTACATGTTTCCATTAGTCAATTATTAGTTGTAAAGATTATGTTTTAGGATTTTAAGCATACGATTAAAGAATAGATTTTTTTAATATCCGTTTACTGCGTCCCTTAAAATAACAGTCATTATGTTATGTGTCACGTTATTTCCCAATAATTGTTTCTACTTTTGGCACAAAGCCAACAATTACCCAGTACATTACTGGCACTTCATTTTATTGACCCCGTAAGGATGAAAGGCAAAGTTAACCTCGGCGAGATTTGAACTCAGATCGTAAAGGGCCGTAACTCCATGCTGTAAAGTATGGCGTCCGACCCTCTACCGATACTGCCAATCCGACCCTCCTATTATTTTCCAATAATATTCACGATTTATTATCAGTGAACTCAGCAAAATTTGGCTAAATTACATTTCATAAAGTAATATATTGTAAAAAATACGAGTGTCTTTTGTGGTTATGAAAACGGAAAAGGAAGGGAAAGACAAGGGCTGTAGGGTCACAGAAGAATGGAGAGGGTGAGGGATGAACGGCTCTGGGCCTAGGGCGCAGCGGTATTTTGTCCACGGAATTAAAATCTTTAGTTTATCTCTCCGTTTCTTAGGACATGACCCTTTCGTCTTCAATTTATTTGTTATCAATGTGCTTATATCTCTGCATGTGGGGAGTCCACCAGTAGGCTTTTGTTTGAATTTACTGCAAGTTGCTAATTTTTTTCTTCGTATATATGTTTTGTATAACGAGATCGTTGCTTTACTTGTAGTTTTCTGAACGACATCATGAGCACATATAAGGACTATAGTAGTTTTTATTGTATTTTATTCAGATGTAATGTGTAAGTGATGTAGTGTTGTACTTTTCAAGAACGTCTTGAAATGCATCCACTTAAAAAGTATGTAGATAAATAAGGCGAGCCTTATTAGAAGAGTGGATGAGTGAGTATCTGACTGATAAAATAACTAGTCTACTGCTAGAAGGCAATAGACTAGTTGAAAGGTCGCTGTACAGAGAGAAAAGGAAGGATTAATGATAGATATACAGTTATTAACGACAGCAACAGTTGACTGATAAAATGACAAGTCAGTAAATCATATTGGTGGCCTCCCCACAGCCCCGGCAGACAGAATGGAGAAGGCGTTTCCCCGGAGGACGGCAAGGGAGACGCGCTGGAAAAGCCATTCAGCTCGCGAGGCTCACACCTGCGGCTGGCCAGCTCAGCGCCTATGGTGGTGAGTAGGGAGGTAGCCCTAGGGCCGAGGACACCAGAATTCTCCACTGCCAAGGGTACAACCGCAAACCTGTCGGAGAGCGACCGGTATTTGAAGAGTTTCGCTTCCTCAGCTCGACGTACAGCAGAACCTGGGTTAGTCACAGACTGCACCAGGTTGCGGCTGGAGAGTAAGTTAAAACGAGGCTGTGAATGGTGTAGTCTAACTCTCTGGAATGGGTAGGAATGGGTAGGAAGGCAAATTGTCGTTTGAAAGGATCGAGCTTCATTTGCTGTATACCAGGCAAGCTTCTAATGATAATAAATTTTGCTGCATAGAATGAGAATTGGTATCGATATTCTTATGTTTATGTCAGGGCACCGTCTTCCAAATGTCTTAATATAGAGGAGATGATTACTTTAGACAAGCTTTTTAGAATAGTGACGGCCTTAAGACAGAAACCTGTGGTGTCCCAATGTTATCGGAATTACTTGATTTGTGACCATTCAACACCTGCAGTTCTCTATCAGACACTTATCTTTGCCAATTCACGAGAAAGATTCTAAACATTGCATAAACCATAAAATGAACTTCTATGTAATCATTACGATTGCTAGAAATAGCAACCAAATTTCCTTCAAATTACACTCTATCTTTAAAAGGGAAGATTACATTAAATAATTGTTTCTACTTTTGGCACAAGGCAATTATCCCAGTGCATTACTGGTACTTTATTTTATCGACCCCGTAAGGATGAAAGGCAAAGTTAACCTCGGCGGGATTTGAACTCTGAATGGCAAGGGCCGTAACTCTATGCGTCAAAGCATAGCGTCCGACCCTCTACCGATAATTGTTTCTACTTTTGGCACAAGGCCAGCAATTACCCAGTGCCTCACTGGTACTTTATTTTATCGACCCCGTAAGGATGAAAGGCAAAGTTAACCTCGGCGGGATTTGAACTCAGATCATACAGGGAGGTAACTCTATGCTTCAAAGCATGGCATCCGATCCTCTCCGATAATGCAGTCTTAGAATCCTCTAAAAAGATGGAGTGATCATGATTAGAACACCGTTGGTCATAAATATGCTCGGTCAGGATTAACCTGGAGCTAGACTACAATAATTTAGCACTAAATACCTATAGAATATTCAATCTTGCAAAACTGCTGTAGTTTTGATCATTCGACCTGCTAGAAATAGCAGCTGAATTTGCTTCGAATGACACGTTGTCTTAGAATGACAGATGACATGTGTATCTAGGATCCCAGTGCCTTTTATCAGAGTCGACGTGAAGCTAAAGGTCAACAACAAAAATTACTCGACCACTCTGTGATGCGCTGAGCTGATGTGTTGAGACTGCAAACCTTTTGGTTGGGCGTTTAGTGACTGTTAGGGTAGTCAATTCTGTTAGTTGTCATATATTGGATATTTTGTTAGTTAAAAATAACTAGTCTTTGTTAGTTAAAAATAACTAGTCTTTCCAACGAGCGCCTACAGCAGAGGTTCTCAAATTGAGCGTTACCGCCTCCGCCCTGGGGTCGATTTAATCGACTTTCGCCTCCCCTTCAAATTGCTGGCCTTGTGCCATTAGATTTAGATTGCAGTGAATTGGTTGTATCTGTAGAGCGTCGGACAAGATTATTTGCGGTACTTAGTTACGAATTCCTACATTCTGTGTTCAAATTCTGCTGATGTCACCATTGCCTTTCATCCTCCTGGGGTCGATAAAATAAAGTACCAGTAAAATACAGGATCGATGTAGTCGACTTCCCTATCCCCTAAATTGCTAGCTTTGTGCCTAAATCAGAAATCATTATTAGTGGGATTGGTAGATTGGCAGTATCGGTAGAGAGTCGGACGCCATGCTTTCTAGCATAGTTACGTCTCTTTACGGTCTGAGTTCAAATCCCGCCGAGGTTAACTTTGCTTTTCATCCTTACTGGGTCGATGAAATAAAGTACCAGTAATGCACTAGGGTAATTGCTTGCCTTGTGCCAAAAGTAGAAACAATTATTAGTGGATTGGCAGTATCGATAGAGCGTTGGGTAAAATGCGTTGTGGCATCGAGTCGCAACCCTTTACGTTCTGAGTTCAAATCCCGCCGAGGTTAGTTTTGCCTTTCTTCCTTACGGTGTCGATAAAATAAGTACCAGTAATGCACTGGATCGATATAGTCCTATCCCCTAAATTACTAGCTTTGTGTCTCAATCAGAAACCATTATTAAAACAATTAATTACTATAAGATAGATCGCCGGAAATAAATTATAAGCTAAAGGTTTACCTTTCTATTTTACTCCAACACTACACCAGAATAGAAGTTGTAAACTCTTTATCGATCGTTTCAGGGTTAATGTTTAATACTTAATTCCTCATGTCACCTTTATATTTCCTCTGTGTTGTAGAAACTTGTGTTGGGAAAATATATCTTAACTTTTCATCTTGGTTATTGTTGTAGACCAGTGGTTCTCAACCCATTTTGCCAATGACACACCTTGGAACACATGAAAAAATAGCGGCACACCTGGCTAAATATATATGAAAAATATTTGAATTTTACAAAATAAAAACATGGCAAGTCATAGACGGCATACAACCGTAGACACAAACTAGTCATAGACGCCATACAACCGTAGACACAAACTAGTCATAGACGCCATACAACCGTAGACACAAACTAGTCATAGACGCCATACAACCGTAGACACAAACTAGTCATAGACGCCATACAACCGTAGACACAAACTAGTCATAGACGCCATACAACCGTAGACACAAACTAGTCATAGACGGCATACAACCGTAGACACAAACTAGTCATAGACGCCATACAACCGTAGACACAGACTAGTCATAGACGCCATACAACTGTTGACACAGACTAGTCATAGACGCCATACAACCGTAGACACAAACTAGTCATAGACGGCATACAACTGTAGACACAGACTAGTCATAGACGCCATACAACTGTAGACACAGACTAGTCATAGACGGCATACAACTGTAGACACAGACTAGACATAGACGCCATACAACCGTAGACACAGACTAGGCATAGACGGCATACAACCGTAGACACAAACTAGTCATAGACGCCATACAACTGTAGACACAGACTAGTCATAGACGGCATACAACTGTAGACACAGACTAGTCATAGACGCCATACAACCGTAGACACAAACTAGTCATAGACGCCATACAACTGTAGACACAGACTAGTCATAGACGCCATACAACCGTAGACACAAACTAGTCATAGACGGCATACAACCGTAGACACAAACTAGTCATAGACGGCATACAACTGTAGACACAGACTAGTCATAGACGCCATACAACCGTAGACACAGACTAGTCATAGACGCCATACAACCGTAGACACAAACTAGTCATAGACGCCATACAACTGTAGACACAGACTAGTCATAGACGCCATACAACCGTAGACACAGACTAGTCATAGACGCCATACAACTGTAGACACAGACTAGTCATAGACGGCATACAACTGTAGACACAGACTAGTCATAGACGCCATACAACTGTAGACACAAACTAGTCATAGACGGCATGCAACTGTAGACACAGACTAGTCATAGACGCCATACAACCGTAGACACAAACTAGTCATAGACGGCATGCAACTGTAGACACAGACTAGTCATAGACGCCATACAACTGTAGACACAGACTAGTCATAGACGGCATACAACTGTAGACACAGACTAATCATAGACGCCATACAACCGTAGACACAGACTAGTCATAGACGCCATACAACTGTAGACACAGACTAGTCATAGACGCCATACAACCGTAGACACAAACTAGTCATAGACGCCATACAACCGTAGACACAGACTAGTCATAGACGCCATACAACTGTAGACACAGACTAGTCATAGACGCCATACAACCGTAGACAGAAACTAGTCATAGACGGCATACAACTGTAGACACAAACTAGTCATAGACGCCATACAACCGTAGACACAGACTAGTCATAGACGCCATACAACTGTAGACACAGACTAGTCATAGACGCCATACAACCGTAGACATAGACTAGTCATAGACGGCATACAACTGTAGACACAAACTAGTCATAGACGGCATACAACTGTAGACACAAACTAGTCATAGACGGCATACAACTGTAGACACAGACTAGTCATAGACGCCATACAACTGTAGACACAGACTAGTCATAGACGCCATACAACTGTAGACACAAACTAGTCATAGACGGCATACAACTGTAGACACAAACTAGTCATAGACGGCATACAACTGTAGACACAGACTAGTCATAGACGGCATACAACCGTAGACACAAACTAGTCATAGACGCCATACAACCGTAGACACAAACTAGTCATAGACGCCATACAACCGTAGACACAAACTAGTCATAGACGCCATACAACCGTAGACACAAACTAGTCATAGACGCCATACAACCGTAGACACAAACTAGTCATAGACGCCATACAGCCGTAGACACAAACTAGTCATAGACGCCATACAACCGTAGACACAAACTAGTCATAGACGGCATACAACCGTAGACACAAACTAGTCATAGACGCCATACAACCGTAGACACAGATTAGTCATAGACGCCATACAACTGTAGACACAGACTAGTCATAGACGCCATACAACCGTAGACACAAACTAGTCATAGACGGCATACAACTGTAGACACAGACTAGTCATAGACGCCATACAACTGTAGACACAGACTAGTCATAGACGGCATACAACTGTAGACACAGACTAGTCATAGACGCCATACAACCGTAGACACAGACTAGTCATAGACGCCATACAACCGTAGACACAAACTAGTCATAGACGCCATACAACTGTAGACACAGACTAGTCATAGACGCCATACAACTGTAGACACAGACTAGTCATAGACGGCATACAACTGTAGACACAGACTAGTCATAGACGCCATACAACCGTAGACACAAACTAGTCATAGACGCCATACAACTGTAGACACAGACTAGTCATAAACGCCATACAACCGTAGACACAAACTAGTCATAGACGGCATACAACTGTAGACACAGACTAGTCATAAACGCCATACAACTGTAGACACAGACTAGTCATAGACGGCATACAACTGTAGACACAGACTAGTCATAGACGCCATACAACCGTAGACACAAACTAGTCATAGACGCCATACAACTGTAGACACAGACTAGTCATAGACGCCATACAACCGTAGACACAAACTAGTCATAGACGGCATACAACTGTAGACACAAACTAGTCATAGACGCCATACAACCGTAGACACAAACTAGTCATAGACGGCATACAACTGTAGACACAGACTAGTCATAGACGGCATACAACCGTAGACACAGACTAGTCATAGACGCCATACAACCGTAGACACAGACTAGTCATAGACGGCATACAACCGTAGAAACAGACTAGTCATAGACGCCATACAACCGTAGACACAGACTAGTCATAGACGCCATACAACCGTAGACACAGACTAGTCATAGACGCCATACAACTGTAGACACAGACTAGTCATAGATGCCATACAACCGTAGACACAGACTAGTCATAGACGCCATACAACCGTAGACACAAACTAGTCATAGACGCCATACAACCGTAGACACAGACTAGTCATAGACGCCATACAACTGTAGACACAGACTAGTCATAGACGCCATACAACCGCAGACACAAACTAGTCATAGACGCCATACAGCTGTAGACACAGACTAGTCATAGACGGCATACAACAGTAGACACAAACTAGTCATAGACGGCATACAACCGTAGACACAGACTAGTCATAGACGCCATACAACCGTAGACACAGACTAGTCATAGACGGCATACAACTGTAGACACAGACTAGTCATAGACGGCATACAACCGTAGACACAGACTAGTCATAGACGGCATACAACTGTAGACACAGACTAGACATAGACGGCATACAACCGTAGAAACAGACTAGTCATAGACGCCATACAACCGTAGACACAAACTAGTCATAGACGCCATACAACTGTAGACACAAACTAGTCATAGACGCCATATAACTGTAGACACAGACTAGTCATAGACGGCATACAACTGTAGACACAAACTAGTCATAGACGGCATACAACTGTAGACACAGACTAGTCATAGACGGCATACAACTGTAGACACAGACTAGACATAGACGGCATACAACTGTAGACACAGACTAGTCATAGACGCCATACAACTGTAGACACAGACTAGTTATAGACGCCATACAACTGCAGACACAGACTAGTCATAGACGGCATACAACTGTAGTCACAGACTAGTCATAGACGGCATACAACTGTAGACACAGACTAGTCATAGACGCCATACAACTGTAGACATAGACTAGTCATAGACGCCATACAACTGTAGACACAGACTAGTCATAGACGGCATACAACTGTAGACACAGACTAGTCATAGACGCCATACAACTGTAGACACAGACTAGTCATAGACGCCATAGAATTGTAGACACAGACTAGTCATAGACGGCATACAACCGTAGACACAGACTAGTCATAGACGGCATACAACTGTAGACACAGACTAGTCATAGACGCCATACAACTGTAGACACAGACTAGTCATAGACGCCATACAACTGTAGACACAGACTAGTCATAGACGGCATACAACTGTAGACACAGACTAGTCATAGACGGCATACAACCGTAGACACAGACTAGTCATAGACGCCATACAACTGTAGACACAGACTAGTCATAGACGGCATGCAACCGTAGACACAAACTAGTCATAGACGGCATACAACCGTAGACACAAACTAGTCATAGACGGCATACAACTGTAGACACAGACTAGTCATAGACGGCATACAACCGTAGACACAAACTAGTCATAGACGCCATACAACCGTAGACACAAACTAGTCATAGACGGCATACAACTGTAGACACAGACTAGTCATAGACGGCATACAACCGTAGACACAAACTAGTCATAGACGCCATACAACCGTAGACACAAACTAGTCATAGACGGCATACAACTGTAGACACAGACTAGTCATAGACGCCATAAAACCGTAGACACAAACTAGTCATAGACGCCATACAACCGTAGACACAGACTAGTCATAGACGCCATACAACCGTAGACACAAACTAGTCATAGACGGCATACAACTGTAGACACAGACTAGTCATAGACGCCATACAACTGTAGACACAGACTAGTCATAGACGGCATACAACTGTAGACACAGACTAATCATAGACGCCATACAACCGTAGACACAGACTAGTCATAGACGCCATACAACTGTAGACACAGACTAGTCATAGACGCCATACAACCGTAGACACAAACTAGTCATAGACGCCATACAACCGTAGACACAGACTAGTCATAGACGCCATACAACTGTAGACACAGACTAGTCATAGACGCCATACAACCGTAGACATAGACTAGTCATAGACGGCATACAACTGTAGACACAAACTAGTCATAGACGGCATACAACTGTAGACACAAACTAGTCATAGACGGCATACAACTGTAGACACAGACTATTCATAGACGCCATACAACTGTAGACACAGACTAGTCATAGACGCCATACAACTGTAGACACAAACTAGTCATAGACGGCATACAACTGTAGACACAAACTAGTCATAGACGGCATACAACCGTAGACACAGACTAGTCATAGACGCCATAACAACCGTAGACACAGACTAGTCATAGACGCCATACAACTGTAGACACAAACTAGTCATAGACGCCATACAACCGTAGACACAAACTAGTCATAGACGGCATACAACTGTAGACACAGACTAGTCATAGACGGCATACAACCGTAGACACAGACTAGTCATAGACGCCATACAACCGTAGACACAGACTAGTCATAGACGCCATACAACCGTAGACACAGACTAGTCATAGACGCCATACAACTGTAGACACAGACTAGTCATAGACGCCATACAACCGTAGACACAGACTAGTCATAGACGCCATACAACCGTAGACACAAACTAGTCATAGACGCCATACAACCGTAGACACAGACTAGTCATAGACGCCATACAACTGTACACACAGACTAGTCATAGACGCCATACAACCGTAGACACAAACTAGTCATAGACGCCATACAACTGTAGACACAGACTAGTCATAGACGGCATACAACCGTAGACACAAACTAGTCATAGACGGCATACAACCGTAGACACAGACTAGTCATAGACGCCATACAACCGTAGACACAAACTAGTCATAGACGCCATACAACTGTAGACACAAACTAGTCATAGACGCCATACAACTGTAGACACAGACTAGTCATAGACGGCATACAACTGTAGACACAAACTAGTCATAGACAGCATACAACTGTAGACACAAACTAGTCATAGACGCCATACAACCGTAGACACAGACTAGTCATAGACGGCATACAACCGTAGACACAGACTAGTCATAGACGCCATACAACTGTAGACACAGACTAGTCATAGACGGCATACAACCGTAGACACAAACTAGTCATAGACGGCATACAACCGTAGACACAAACTAGTCATAGACGGCATACAACTGTAGACACAGACTAGTCATAGACGGCATACAACCGTAGACACAAACTAGTCATAGACGCCATACAACCGTAGACACAAACTAGTCATAGACGCCATACAACCGTAGACACAAACTAGTCATAGACGCCATACAACCGTAGACACAAACTAGTCATAGACGCCATACAACCGTAGACACAAACTAGTCATAGACGCCATACAACCGTAGACACAAACTAGTCATAGACGCCATACAACCGTAGACACAAACTAGTCATAGACGGCATACAACCGTAGACACAAACTAGTCATAGACGCCATACAACCGTAGACACAGACTAGTCATAGACGCCATACAACTGTAGACACAGACTAGTCATAGACGCCATACAACCGTAGACACAAACTAGTCATAGACGGCATACAACTGTAGACACAGACTAGTCATAGACGCCATACAACTGTAGACACAGACTAGTCATAGACGGCATACAACTGTAGACACAGGCTAGTCATAGACGCCATACAACCGTAGACACAGACTAGTCATAGACGCCATACAACCGTAGACACAAACTAGTCATAGACGCCACACAACTGTAGACACAGACTAGTCATAGACGCCATACAACTGTAGACACAGACTAGTCATAGACGGCATACAACTGTAGACACAGACTAGTCATAGACGCCATACAACCGTAGACACAAACTAGTCATAGACGCCATACAACTGTAGACACAGACTAGTCATAGACGCCATACAACCGTAGACACAAACTAGTCATAGACGGCATACAACTGTAGACACAGACTAATCATAGACGCCATACAACTGTAGACACAGACTAGTCATAGACGGCATACAACTGTAGACACAGACTAGTCATAGACGCCATACAACCGTAGACACAAACTAGTCATAGACGCCATACAACTGTAGACACAGACTAGTCATAGACGCCATACAACCGTAGACACAAACTAGTCATAGACGGCATACAACTGTAGACACAAACTAGTCATAGACGCCATACAACCGTAGACACAAACTAGTCATAGACGGCATACAACTGTAGACGCAGACTAGTCATAGACGGCATACAACCGTAGACACAGACTAGTCATAGACGCCATACAACCGTAGACACAGACTAGTCATAGACGGCATACAACCGTAGACACAGACTAGTCATAGACGCCATACAACCGTAGACACAGACTAGTCATAGACGCCATACAACCGTAGACACAGACTAGTCATAGACGCCATACAACTGTAGACACAGACTAGTCATAGATGCCATACAACCGTAGACACAGACTAGTCATAGACGCCATACAACCGTAGACACAAACTAGTCATAGACGCCATACAACCGTAGACACAGACTAGTCATAGACGCCATACAACTGTAGACACAGACTAGTCATAGACGCCATACAACCGTAGACACAAACTAGTCATAGACGCCATACAGCTGTAGACACAGACTAGTCATAGACGGCATACAACCGTAGACACAAACTAGTCATAGACGGCATACAACCGTAGACACAGACTAGTCATAGACGCCATACAACCGTAGACACAGACTAGTCATAGACGGCATACAACTGTAGACACAGACTAGTCATAGACGGCATACAACCGTAGACACAGACTAGTCATAGACGGCATACAACTGTAGACACAGACTAGTCATAGACGCCATACAACTGTAGACACAGACTAGTCATAGACGCCATACAACTGTAGACACAGACTAGTCATAGACGGCATACAACTGTAGACACAGACTAGTCATAGACGGCATACAACCGTAGACACAGACTAGTCATAGACGCCATACAACTGTAGACACAGACTAGTCATAGACGGCATACAACCGTAGACACAAACTAGTCATAGACGGCATACAACCGTAGACACAAACTAGTCATAGACGGCATACAACTGTAGACACAGACTAGTCATAGACGGCATACAACCGTAGACACAAACTAGTCATAGACGCCATACAACCGTAGACACAAACTAGTCATAGACGCCATACAACCGTAGACACAAACTAGTCATAGACGCTATACAACCGTAGACACAAACTAGTCATAGACGCCATACAACCGTAGACACAAACTAGTCATAGACGCCATACAGCTGTAGACACAAACTAGTCATAGACGCCATGCAACCGTAGACACAAACTAGTCATAGACGCCATACAACCGTAGACACAAACTAGTCATAGACGCCATACAACCGTAGACACAAACTAGTCATAGACGCCATACAACCGTAGACACAAACTAGTCATAGACGCCATACAACCGTAGACACAAACTAGTCATAGACGCCATACAACCGTAGACACAAACTAGTCATAGACGCCATACAACCTTAGACACAAACTAGTCATAGACGGCATACAACTGTAGACACAGACTAGTCATAGACGCCATACAACTGTAGACACAGACTAGTCATAGACGGCATACAACTGTAGACACAGACTAGTCATAGACGGCATACAACTGTAGACACAGACTAGTCATAGACGCCATACAACTGTAGACACAGACTAGTCATAGACGCCATACAACTGTAGACACAGACTAGTCATAGACGCCATACAACTGTAGACACAGACTAGTCATAGACGGCATACAACTGTAGACACAGACTAGTCATAGACGCCATACAACTGTAGACACAGACTAGTCATAGACGCCATACAACTGTAGACACAGACTAGTCATAGACGGCATACAACAGTAGACACAGACTAGTCATAGACGGCATACAACTGTAGACACAGACTAGTCATAGACGCCATACAACTGTAGACACAGACTAATCATAGACGCCATACAACTGTAGACACAGACTAGTCATAGACGGCATACAACTGTAGACACAGACTAGTCATAGAGGGCATACAACCGAAGACACAGACTAGTCATAGACGCCACACAACTGTAGACACAGACTAGTCATAGACGCCATACAACTGTAGACACAGACTAGTCATAGACGGCATACAACTGTAGACACAGACTAGTCATAGACGCCATACAACCGTAGACACAAACTAGTCATAGACGCCATACAACTGTACACACAGACTAGTCATAGACGCCATACAACCGTAGACACAAACTAGTCATAGACGCCATACAACCGTAGACACAAACTAGTCATAGACGCCACACAACTGTAGACACAGACTAGTCATAGACGCCATACAACTGTAGACACAGACTAGTCATAGACGGCATACAACTGTAGACACAGACTAGTCATAGACGCCATACAACCGTAGACACAAACTAGTCATAGACGCCATACAACTGTAGACACAGACTAGTCATAGACGGCATACAACCGTAGACACAGACTAGTCATAGACGCCATACAACCGTAGACACAGACTAGTCATAGACGCCATACAACCGTAGACACAGACTAGTCATAGACGCCATACAACTGTAGACACAGACTAGTCATAGATGCCATACAACCGTAGACACAGACTAGTCATAGACGCCATACAACCGTAGACACAAACTAGTCATAGACGCCATACAACCGTAGACACAGACTAGTCATAGACGCCATACAACTGTAGACACAGACTAGTCATAGACGCCATACAACCGTAGACACAAACTAGTCATAGACGCCATACAGCTGTAGACACAGACTAGTCATAGACGGCATACAACCGTAGACACAAACTAGTCATAGACGGCATACAACCGTAGACACAGACTAGTCATAGACGCCATACAACCGTAGACACAGACTAGTCATAGACGGCATACAACTGTAGACACAGACTAGTCATAGACGGCATACAACCGTAGACACAGACTAGTCATAGACGGCATACAACTGTAGACACAGACTAGTCATAGACGCCATACAACTGTAGACACAGACTAGTCATAGACGCCATACAACTGTAGACACAGACTAGTCATAGACGGCATACAACTGTAGACACAGACTAGTCATAGACGGCATACAACCGTAGACACAGACTAGTCATAGACGCCATACAACTGTAGACACAGACTAGTCATAGACGGCATACAACCGTAGACACAAACTAGTCATAGACGGCATACAACCGTAGACACAAACTAGTCATAGACGGCATACAACTGTAGACACAGACTAGTCATAGACGGCATACAACCGTAGACACAAACTAGTCATAGACGCCATACAACCGTAGACACAAACTAGTCATAGACGCCATACAACCGTAGACACAAACTAGTCATAGACGCTATACAACCGTAGACACAAACTAGTCATAGACGCCATACAACCGTAGACACAAACTAGTCATAGACGCCATACAGCTGTAGACACAAACTAGTCATAGACGCCATGCAACCGTAGACACAAACTAGTCATAGACGCCATACAACCGTAGACACAAACTAGTCATAGACGCCATACAACCGTAGACACAAACTAGTCATAGACGCCATACAACCGTAGACACAAACTAGTCATAGACGCCATACAACCGTAGACACAAACTAGTCATAGACGCCATACAACCGTAGACACAAACTAGTCATAGACGCCATACAACCTTAGACACAAACTAGTCATAGACGGCATACAACTGTAGACACAGACTAGTCATAGACGCCATACAACTGTAGACACAGACTAGTCATAGACGGCATACAACTGTAGACACAGACTAGTCATAGACGGCATACAACTGTAGACACAGACTAGTCATAGACGCCATACAACTGTAGACACAGACTAGTCATAGACGCCATACAACTGTAGACACAGACTAGTCATAGACGCCATACAACTGTAGACACAGACTAGTCATAGACGGCATACAACTGTAGACACAGACTAGTCATAGACGCCATACAACTGTAGACACAGACTAGTCATAGACGCCATACAACTGTAGACACAGACTAGTCATAGACGGCATACAACAGTAGACACAGACTAGTCATAGACGGCATACAACTGTAGACACAGACTAGTCATAGACGCCATACAACTGTAGACACAGACTAATCATAGACGCCATACAACTGTAGACACAGACTAGTCATAGACGGCATACAACTGTAGACACAGACTAGTCATAGAGGGCATACAACCGAAGACACAGACTAGTCATAGACGCCATACAACTGTAGACACAGACTAGTCATAGACGGCATACAACCGTAGACACAAACTAGTCATAGACGGCATACAACCGTAGACACAAACTAGTCATAGACGGCATACAACTGTAGACACAGACTAGTCATAGACGGCATACAACCGTAGACACAAACTAGTCATAGACGCCATACAACCGTAGACACAAACTAGTCATAGACGCCATACAGCTGTAGACACAGACTAGTCATAGACGGCATACAACCGTAGACACAAACTAGTCATAGACGGCATACAACCGTAGACACAGACTAGTCATAGACGGCATACAACTGTAGACACAGACTAGTCATAGACGCCATACAACTGTAGACACAGACTAGTCATAGACGGCATACAACTGTAGACACAGACTAGTCATAGACGCCATACAACCGTAGACACAGACTAGTCATAGACGCCATACAACCGTAGACACAAACTAGTCATAGACGCCACACAACTGTAGACACAGACTAGTCATAGACGCCATACAACTGTAGACACAGACTAGTCATAGACGGCATACAACTGTAGACACAGACTAGTCATAGACGCCATACAACCGTAGACACAAACTAGTCATAGACGCCATACAACTGTAGACACAGACTAGTCATAGACGCCATACAACCGTAGACACAAACTAGTCATAGACGGCATACAACTGTAGACACAGACTAGTCATAGACGCCATACAAGTGTAGACACAGACTAGTCATAGACGGCATACAACTGTAGACACAGACTAGTCATAGACGCCATACAACCGTAGACACAAACTAGTCATAGACGCCATACAACTGTAGACACAGACTAGTCATAGACGCCATACAACCGTAGACACAAACTAGTCATAGACGGCATACAACTGTAGACACAAACTAGTCATAGACGCCATACAACCGTAGACACAAACTAGTCATAGACGCCATACAACTGTAGACGCAGACTAGTCATAGACGGCATACAACCGTAGACACAGACTAGTCATAGACGCCATACAACCGTAGACACAGACTAGTCATAGACGGCATACAACCGTATACACAGACTAGTCATAGACGCCATACAACCGTAGACACAGACTAGTCATAGACGCCATACAACCGTAGACACAGACTAGTCATAGACGCCATACAACTGTAGACACAGACTAGTCATAGATGCCATACAACCGTAGACACAGACTAGTCATAGACGCCATACAACCGTAGACACAAACTAGTCATAGACGCCATACAACCGTAGACACAGACTAGTCATAGACGCCATACAACTGTAGACACAGACTAGTCATAGACGCCATACAACCGTAGACACAAACTAGTCATAGACGCCATACAGCTGTAGACACAGACTAGTCATAGACGGCATACAACCGTAGACACAAACTAGTCATAGACGGCATACAACCGTAGACACAGACTAGTCATAGACGCCATACAACCGTAGACACAGACTAGTCATAGACGGCATACAACTGTAGACACAGACTAGTCATAGACGGCATACAACCGTAGACACAGACTAGTCATAGACGGCATACAACTGTAGACACAGACTAGTCATAGACGCCATACAACTGTAGACACAGACTAGTCATAGACGCCATACAACTGTAGACACAGACTAGTCATAGACGGCATACAACTGTAGACACAGACTAGTCATAGACGGCATACAACCGTAGACACAGACTAGTCATAGACGCCATACAACTGTAGACACAGACTAGTCATAGACGGCATACAACTGTAGACACAAACTAGTCATAGACGGCATACAACCGTAGACACAAACTAGTCATAGACGGCATACAACTGTAGACACAGACTAGTCATAGACGGCATACAACCGTAGACACAAACTAGTCATAGACGCCATACAACCGTAGACACAAACTAGTCATAGACGCCATACAACCGTAGACACAAACTAGTCATAGACGCCATACAACCGTAGACACAAACTAGTCATAGACGCCATACAACCGTAGACACAAACTAGTCATAGACGCCATACAGCTGTAGACACAAACTAGTCATAGACGCCATGCAACCGTAGACACAAACTAGTCATAGACGCCATACAACCGTAGACACAAACTAGTCATAGACGCCATACAACCGTAGACACAAACTAGTCATAGACGCCATACAACCGTAGACACAAACTAGTCATAGACGCCATACAACCGTAGACACAAACTAGTCATAGACGCCATACAACCGTAGACACAAACTAGTCATAGACGCCATACAACCTTAGACACAAACTAGTCATAGACGGCATACAACTGTAGACACAGACTAGTCATAGACGCCATACAACTGTAGACACAGACTAGTCATAGACGGCATACAACTGTAGACACAGACTAGTCATAGACGGCATACAACTGTAGACACAGACTAGTCATAGACGCCATACAACTGTAGACACAGACTAGTCATAGACGCCATACAACTGTAGACACAGACTAGTCATAGACGCCATACAACTGTAGACACAGACTAGTCATAGACGGCATACAACTGTAGACACAGACTAGTCATAGACGCCATACAACTGTAGACACAGACTAGTCATAGACGCCATACAACTGTAGACACAGACTAGTCATAGACGGCATACAACAGTAGACACAGACTAGTCATAGACGGCATACAACTGTAGACACAGACTAGTCATAGACGCCATACAACTGTAGACACAGACTAATCATAGACGCCATACAACTGTAGACACAGACTAGTCATAGACGGCATACAACTGTAGACACAGACTAGTCATAGAGGGCATACAACCGAAGACACAGACTAGTCATAGACGCCATACAACTGTAGACACAGACTAGTCATAGACGGCATACAACCGTAGACACAAACTAGTCATAGACGGCATACAACCGTAGACACAAACTAGTCATAGACGGCATACAACTGTAGACACAGACTAGTCATAGACGGCATACAACCGTAGACACAAACTAGTCATAGACGCCATACAACCGTAGACACAAACTAGTCATAGACGCCATACAGCTGTAGACACAGACTAGTCATAGACGGCATACAACCGTAGACACAAACTAGTCATAGACGGCATACAACCGTAGACACAGACTAGTCATAGACGGCATACAACTGTAGACACAGACTAGTCATAGACGCCATACAACTGTAGACACAGACTAGTCATAGACGGCATACAACTGTAGACACAGACTAGTCATAGACGCCATACAACCGTAGACACAGACTAGTCATAGACGCCATACAACCGTAGACACAAACTAGTCATAGACGCCACAAAACTGTAGACACAGACTAGTCATAGACGCCATACAACTGTAGACACAGACTAGTCATAGACGGCATACAACTGTAGACACAGACTAGTCATAGACGCCATACAACCGTAGACACAAACTAGTCATAGACGCCATACAACTGTAGACACAGACTAGTCATAGACGCCATACAACCGTAGACACAAACTAGTCATAGACGGCATACAACTGTAGACACAGACTAGTCATAGACGCCATACAAGTGTAGACACAGACTAGTCATAGACGGCATACAACTGTAGACACAGACTAGTCATAGACGCCATACAACCGTAGACACAAACTAGTCATAGACGCCATACAACTGTAGACACAGACTAGTCATAGACGCCATACAACCGTAGACACAAACTAGTCATAGACGGCATACAACTGTAGACACAAACTAGTCATAGACGCCATACAACCGTAGACACAAACTAGTCATAGACGCCATACAACTGTAGACGCAGACTAGTCATAGACGGCATACAACCGTAGACACAGACTAGTCATAGACGCCATACAACCGTAGACACAGACTAGTCATAGACGGCATACAACCGTATACACAGACTAGTCATAGACGCCATACAACCGTAGACACAGACTAGTCATAGACGCCATACAACCGTAGACACAGACTAGTCATAGACGCCATACAACTGTAGACACAGACTAGTCATAGATGCCATACAACCGTAGACACAGACTAGTCATAGACGCCATACAACCGTAGACACAAACTAGTCATAGACGCCATACAACCATAGACACAGACTAGTCATAGACGCCATACAACTGTAGACACAGACTAGTCATAGACGCCATACAACCGTAGACACAAACTAGTCATAGACGCCATACAGCTGTAGACACAGACTAGTCATAGACGGCATACAACCGTAGACACAAACTAGTCATAGACGGCATACAACCGTAGACACAGACTAGTCATAGACGCCATACAACCGTAGACACAGACTAGTCATAGACGGCATACAACTGTAGACACAGACTAGTCATAGACGGCATACAACCGTAGACACAGACTAGTCATAGACGGCATACAACTGTAGACACAGACTAGTCATAGACGCCATACAACTGTAGACACAGACTAGTCATAGACGCCATACAACTGTAGACACAGACTAGTCATAGACGGCATACAACTGTAGACACAGACTAGTCATAGACGGCATACAACCGTAGACACAGACTAGTCATAGACGCCATACAACTGTAGACACAGACTAGTCATAGACGGCATACAACCGTAGACACAAACTAGTCATAGACGGCATACAACTGTAGACACAGACTAGTCATAGACGGCATACAACCGTAGACACAAACTAGTCATAGACGCCATACAACCGTAGACACAAACTAGTCATAGACGCCATACAACCGTAGACACAAACTAGTCATAGACGCCATACAACCGTAGACACAAACTAGTCATAGACGCCATACAACCGTAGACACAAACTAGTCATAGACGCCATACAGCTGTAGACACAAACTAGTCATAGACGCCATGCAACCGTAGACACAAACTAGTCATAGACGCCATACAACCGTAGACACAAACTAGTCATAGACGCCATACAACCGTAGACACAAACTAGTCATAGACGCCATACAACCGTAGACACAAACTAGTCATAGACGCCATACAACCGTAGACACAAACTAGTCATAGACGCCATACAACCGTAGACACAAACTAGTCATAGACGCCATACAACCTTAGACACAAACTAGTCATAGACGGCATACAACTGTAGACACAGACTAGTCATAGACGCCATACAACTGTAGACACAGACTAGTCATAGACGGCATACAACTGTAGACACAGACTAGTCATAGACGGCATACAACTGTAGACACAGACTAGTCATAGACGCCATACAACTGTAGACACAGACTAGTCATAGACGCCATACAACTGTAGACACAGACTAGTCATAGACGCCATACAACTGTAGACACAGACTAGTCATAGACGGCATACAACTGTAGACACAGACTAGTCATAGACGCCATACAACTGTAGACACAGACTAGTCATAGACGCCATACAACTGTAGACACAGACTAGTCATAGACGGCATACAACAGTAGACACAGACTAGTCATAGACGGCATACAACTGTAGACACAGACTAGTCATAGACGCCATACAACTGTAGACACAGACTAATCATAGACGCCATACAACTGTAGACACAGACTAGTCATAGACGGCATACAACTGTAGACACAGACTAGTCATAGAGGGCATACAACCGAAGACACAGACTAGTCATAGACGCCATACGACTGTAGACACAGACTAGTCATAGACGGCATACAACCGTAGACACAAACTAGTCATAGACGGCATACAACCGTAGACACAAACTAGTCATAGACGGCATACAACTGTAGACACAGACTAGTCATAGACGGCATACAACCGTAGACACAAACTAGTCATAGACGCCATACAACCGTAGACACAAACTAGTCATAGACGCCATACAGCTGTAGACACAGACTAGTCATAGACGGCATACAACCGTAGACACAAACTAGTCATAGACGGCATACAACCGTAGACACAAACTAGTCATAGACGGCATACAACCGTAGACACAGACTAGTTATAGACGCCATACAACCGTAGACACAGACTAGTCATAGACGGCATACAACTGTAGACACAGACTAGTCATAGACGGCATACAACCGTAGACACAGACTAGTCATAGACGGCATACAACTGTAGACACAGACTAGACATAGACGGCATACAACCGTAGAAACAGACTAGTCATAGACGCCATACAACCGTAGACACAAACTAGTCATAGACGCCATACAACTGTAGACACAAACTAGTCATAGACGCCATATAACTGTAGACACAGACTAGTCATAGACGGCATACAACTATAGACACAAACTAGTCATAGACGGCATACAACTGTAGACACAGACTAGACATAGACGGCATACAACTGTAGACACAGACTAGTCATAGACGGCATACAACTGTAGACACAGACTAGTCATAGACGCCATACAACTGTAGACACAGACTAGTCATAGACGCCATACAACTGTAGACACAGACTAGTCATAGACGCCATACAACTGTAGACACAGACTAGTCATAGACGGCATACAACTGTAGACACAGACTAGTCATAGACGCCATACAACTGTAGACACAGACTAGTCATAGACGCCATACAACTGTAGACACAGACTAGTCATAGACGGCATACAACTGTAGACACAGACTAGTCATAGACGCCATACAACTGTAGACACAGACTAGTCATAGACGGCATACAACCGTAGACACAGACTAGTCATAGACGCCATACAACTGTAGAAACAGACTAGTCATAGACGGCATACAACAAAGACACAAACTAGTCATAGACGGCATACAACCGTAGACACAAACTAGTCATAGACGGCATACAACTGTAGACACAGACTAGTCATAGACGGCATACAACCGTAGACACAAACTAGTCATAGACGCCATACAACCGTAGACACAAACTACTCATAGACGCCATACAACCGTAGACACAAACTAGTCATAGACACCATACAACCGTAGACACAAACTAGTCATAGACGCCATACAACAGTAGACACAAACTAGTCATAGACGCCATACAGCTGTAGACACAAACTAGTCATAGACGCCATGCAACCGTAGACACAAACTAGTCATAGACGCCATACAACCGTAGACACAAACTAGTCATAGACGCCATACAACCGTAGACACAAACTAGTCATACACGCCATACAACCGTAGACACAAACTAGTCATAGACGCCATACAACCGTAGACACAAACTAGTCATAGACGCCATACAACCGTAGACACAAACTAGTCATAGACGCCATACAACCGTAGACACAAACTAGTCATAGACGGCATACAACCGTAGACACAAACTAGTCATAGACGGCATACAACTGTAGACACAGACTAGTCATTGACGCCATACAACTGTAGACACAGACTAGTCATAGACGGCATACAACTGTAGACACAGACTAGTCATAGACGGCATACAACTGTAGACACAGAGTAGTCATAGACGCCATACAACTGTACACACAGACTAGTCATAGACGCCATACAACTGTAGACACAGACTAGTCATAGACGCCATACAACTGTAGACACAGACTAGTCATAGACGGCATACAACTGTAGACACAGACTAGTCATAGACGCCATACAACTGTAGACACAGACTAGTCATAGACGCCATACAACTGTAGACACAGACGAGTCATAGACGGCATACAACCGTAGACACAGACTAGTCATAGACGGCATACAACTGTAGACACAGACTAGTCATAGACGCCATGCAACTGTAGACACAGACTAGTCATAGACGCCATACAACTGTAGACACAGACTAGACATAGACGGCATACAACTGTAGACACAGACTAGTCATAGACGGCATACAACCGTAGACACAGACTAGTCATAGACGCCATACAACTGTAGACACAGACTAGTCATAGACGGCATACAACCGTAGACACAAACTAGTCATAGACGGCATACAACCGTAGACACAAACTAGTCATAGACGGCATACAACTGTAGACACAGACTAGTCATAGACGGCATACAACCGTAGACACAAACTAGTCATAGACGCCATACAACCGTAGACACAAACTAGTCATAGACGCCATACAACCGTAGACACAAACTAGTCATAGACGCCATACAATCGTAGACACAAACTAGTCATAGACGCCATACAGCTGTAGACACAAACTAGTCATAGACGGCATACAACTGTAGACACAGACTAGACATAGACGGCATACAACTGTAGACACAGACTAGTCATAGACGGCATACAACTGTAGACACAGACTAGTCATAGACGCCATACAACTGTAGACACAGACTAGTCATAGACGCCATACAACTGTAGACACAGACTAGTCATAGACGCCATACAACTGTAGACACAGACTAGTCATAGACGGCATACAACTGTAGACACAGACTAGTCATAGACGCCATACAACTGTAGACACAGACTAGTCATAGACGCCATACAACTGTAGACACAGACTAGTCATAGACGGCATACAACTGTAGACACAGACTAGTCATAGACGCCATACAACCGTAGACACAGACTAGTCATAGACGCCATACAACCGTAGACACAAACTAGTCATAGACGCCATACAACTGTAGACACAGACTAGTCATAGACGCCATACAACAGTAGACACAGACTAGTCATAGACGGCATACAACTGTAGACACAGACTAGTCATAGCCGCCATACAACCGTAGACACAAACTAGTCATAGACGCCATACAACTCTAGACACAGACTAGTCATAGACGCCATACAACCGTAGACACAAACTAGTCATAGACGGCATACAACTGTAGACACAGACTAGTCATAGACGCCATACAACTGTAGACACAGACTAGTCATAGACGGCATACAACTGTAGACACAGACTAGTCATAGACGCCATACAACCGTAGACACAAACTAGTCATAGACGCCATACAACTGTAGACACAGACCAGTCATAGACGCCATACAACCGTAGACACAAACTAGTCATAGACGCCATACAACCGTAGACACAGACTAGTCATAGACGCCATACAACTGTAGACACAGACTAGTCATAGACGCCATAGAACCGTAGACACAAACTAGTCATAGACGGCATACAACTGTAGATACAAACTAGTCATAGACGCCATACAACCGTAGACACAGACTAGTCATAGACGCCATACAACTGTAGACACTGACTAGTCATAGACGCCATACAACCGTAGACATAGACTAGTCATAGACGGCATACAACTGTAGACACAAACTAGTCATAGACGGCATACAACTGTAGACACAAACTAGTCATAGACGGCATACAACTGTAGACACAGACTAGTCATAGACGCCATACAACTGTAGACACAGACTAGTCATAGACGCCATAGAACTGTAGACACAAACTAGTCATAGACGGCATACAACTGTAGACACAAACTAGTCATAGACGGCATACAACCGTAGACACAGACTAGTCATAGACGGCATACAACTGTAGTCACAGACTAGTCATAGACGGCATACAACTGAAGTCACAGACTAGTCATAGACGGCATACAACTGTAGACACAGACTAGTCATAGACGGCATACAACCGTAGACACAGACTAGTCATAGACGCCATACAACTGTAGAAACAGACTAGTCATAGACGGAATACAACCGTAGACACAAACTAGTCATAGACGGCATACAACCGTAGACACAAACTAGTCATAGACGGCATACAACTGTAGACACAGACTAGTCATAGACGGCATACAACCGTAGACACAAACTAGTCATAGACGCCAAACAACCGTAGACACAAACTAGTCATAGACGCCATACAACCGCAGACACAAACTAGTCATAGACGCCATACAACCGTAGACACAAACTAGTCATAGACGCCATACAACCGTAGACACAAACTAGTCATAGACGCCATACAGCTGTAGACACAAACTAGTCATAGACGCCATGCAACCGTAGACACAAACTAGTCATAGACGCCATACAACCGTAGACACAAACTAGTCATAGACGCCATACAACCGTAGACACAAACTAGTCATAGACGCCATACAACCGTAGACACATACTAGTCATAGACGCCATACAACCGTAGACACAAACTAGTCATAGACGCCATACAACCGTAGACACAAACTAGTCATAGACGCCATACAACCGTAGACACAAACTAGTCATAGACGGCATACAACCGTAGACACAAACTAGTCATAGACGGCATACAACTGTAGACACAGACTAGTCATTGACGCCATACAACTGTAGACACAGACTACTCATAGACGGCATACAACTGTAGACACAGACTAGTCATAGACGGCATACAACTGTAGACACAGAGTAGTCATAGACGCCATACAACTGTACACACAGACTAGTCATAGACGCCATACAACTGTAGACACAGACTAGTCATAGACGCCATACAACTGTAGACACAGACTAGTCATAGACGGCATACAACTGTAGACACAGACTAGTCATAGACGGCATACAACTGTAGACACAGACTAGTCATAGACGCCATACAACTGTAGACACAGACTAGTCATAGACGCCATACAACTGTAGACACAGACTAGTCATAGACGGCATACAACTGTAGACACAGACTAGTAATAGACGCCATACAACTGTAGACACAGACTAGTCATAGACGCCATACAACTGTAGACACAGACTAGACATAGACGGCATACAACTGTAGACACAGACTAGTCATAGACGGCATACAACCGTAGACACAGACTAGTCATAGACGCCATACAACTGTAGACACAGACTAGTCATAGACGGCATACAACCGTAGACACAAACTAGTCATAGACGGCATACAACCGTAGACACAAACTAGTCATAGACGGCATACAACTGTAGACACAGACTAGTCATAGACGGCATACAACCGTAGACACAAACTAGTCATAGACGCCATACAACCGTAGACACAAACTAGTCATAGACGCCATACAACCGTAGACACAAACTAGTCATAGACGCCATACAACCGTAGACACAAACTAGTCATAGACGCCATACAATCGTAGACACAAACTAGTCATAGACGCCATACAGCTGTAGACAGAAACTAGTCATAGACGCCATGCAACCGTAGACACAAACTAGTCATAGACGCCATACAACCGTAGACACAAACTAGTCATAGACGCCATACAACCGTAGACACAAACTAGTCATAGACGCCATACAACCGTAGACACAAACTAGTCATAGACGCCATACAACCGTAGACACAAACTAGTCATAGACGGCATACAACTGTAGACACAAACTAGTCATAGACGCCATACAACCGTAGACACAGACTAGTCATAGACGCCATACAACTGTAGACTCAGACTAGTCATAGACGCCATAGAACCGTAGACACAAACTAGTCATAGACGGCATACAACTGTAGACACAGACTAGTCATAGACGCCATACAACTGTAGACACAGACTAGTCATAGACGGCATACAACTGTAGACACAGACTAGTCATAGACGCCATACAACCGTAGACACAGACTAGTCATAGACGCCATACAACCGTAGACACAAACTAGTCATAGACGCCATACAACTGTAGACACAGACTAGTCATAGACGCCATACAACAGTAGACACAGACTAGTCATAGACGGCATACAACTGTAGACACAGACTAGTCATAGCCGCCATACAACCGTAGACACAAACTAGTCATAGACGCCATACAACTGTAGACACAGACTAGTCATAGACGCCATACAACCGTAGACACAAACTAGTCATAGACGCCATACAACTGTAGACACAGACCAGTCATAGACGCCATACAACCGTAGACACAAACTAGTCATAGACGCCATACAACCGTAGACACAGACTAGTCATAGACGCCATACAACTGTAGACACAGACTAGTCATAGACGCCATACAACCGTAGACACAAACTAGTCATAGACGGCATACAACTGTAGATACAAACTAGTCATAGACGCCATACAACCGTAGACACAGACTAGTCATAGACGCCATACAACTGTAGACACTGACTAGTCATAGACGCCATACAACCGTAGACATAGACTAGTCATAGACGGCATACAACTGTAGACACAAACTAGTCATAGACGGCATACAACTGTAGACACAAACTAGTCATAGACGGCATACAACTGTAGACACAGACTAGTCATAGACGCCATACAACTGTAGACACAGACTAGTCATAGACGCCATAGAACTGTAGACACAAACTAGTCATAGACGGCATACAACTGTAGACACAAACTAGTCATAGACGGCATACAACCGTAGACACAGACTAGTCATAGACGGCATACAACTGTAGTCACAGACTAGTCATAGACGGCATACAACTGTAGTCACAGACTCGTCATAGACGGCATACAACTGTAGACACAGACTAGTCATAGACGGCATACAACTGTAGACACAGACTAGTCATAGACGGCATACAACCGTAGACACAGACTAGTCATAGACGGCATACAACCGTAGACACAGACTAGTCATAGACGGCATACAACTGTAGACACAGACTAGTCATAGACGGCATACAACTGTAGACACAGACTAGTCATAGACGGCATCCAACTGTAGACACAGACTAGTCATAGACGGCATACAACCGTAGACACAGACTAGTCATAGACGGCATACAACTGTAGACACAGACTAGTCATAGACGGCATACAACTGTAGACACAGACTAGTCATAGGCGGCATACAACTGTAGACACAGACTAGTCATAGACGGCATACAACTATAGACACAGACTAGTCATAGACGGCATACAACCGTAGACACAGACTAGTCATAGACGGCATACAACTGTAGACACAGACTAGTCATAGACGGCATACAACTGTAGACACAGACTAGTCATAGACCGCATACAACCGTAGACACAGACTAGTCATAGACGGCATACAACCGTAGACACAGACTAGTCATAGACGGCATACAACCGTAGACACAGACTAGTCATAGACGGCATACAACCGTAGACACAGACTAGTCATAGACGGCATACAACTGTAGACACAGACTAGTCATTGACGGCATACAACTGTAGACACAGACTAGTCATAGACGGCATACAACCGTAGACACAGACTAGTCATAGACGGCATACAACTGTAGACACAGACTAGTCATAGACGGCATACAACTGTAGACACAGACTAGTCATAGACGGCATACAACCGTAGACACAGACTAGTCATAGACGGCATACAACTGTAGACACAGACTAGTCATAGACGGCATACAACTGTAGACACAGACTAGTCATAGACGGCATACAACTGTAGACACAGACTAGTCATAGACGGCATACAACTGTAGACACAGACTAGTCATAGACGGCATACAACTGTAGACACAGACTAGTCATAGACGGCATACAACTGTAGACACAGACTAGTCATAGACGGCATACAACTGTAGACACAGACTAGTCATAGACGGCATACAACCGTAGACACAGACTAGTCATAGACGGCATACAACTGTAGACACAGACTAGTCATAGACGGCATACAACTGTAGACACAGACTAGTCATAGACGGCATACAACCGTAGACACAGACTAGTCATAGACGCCATACAACCGTAGACACAGACTAGTCATAGACGGCATACAACCGTAGACACAGACTAGTCATAGACGCCATACAACTGTAGACACAGACTAGTCATAGACGCCATACAACCATAGACACAGACTAGTCATAGACGCCATACAACTGTAGACACAGACTAGTCATAGACGCCATACAACCATAGACACAGACTAGTCATAGACGCCATACAACTGTAGACACAGACTAGTCATAGACGCCATACAACCGTAGACACAGACTAGTCATAGACGCCATACAACTGTAGACACAGACTAGTCATAGACGGCATACAACTGTAGACACAGACTAGTCATAGACGGCATACAACCGTAGACACAGACTAGTCATAGACGGCATACAACTGTAGACACAGACTAGTCATAGACGCCATACAACCGTAGACACAGACTAGTCATAGACGGCATACAACCGTAGACACAGACTAGTCATAGACGCCATACAACTGTAGACACAGACTAGTCATAGACGCCATACAACTGTAGACACAGACTAGTCATAGACGCCATGCAACTGTAGACACAGACTAGTCATAGACACATAGAATGACTCAAACTAAATAAAGAAAAACACTTGGAATAAAGAAAGACATTTGGAAACATTTCGCTCATCCCTAAATGAACAAAGCTATGTGGTGCGACATGTTACACCACAGACTGAATACTCAATTGGGATCACGTGGTTTTTCGCATTTTCTTAGTATGCCGTTCAAAATTTCGCGGCACACTTAGGAAGAACTCGCGCTATACCTGTGTGCTGCGGCACACTGGTTGAGAATCACTGTTGTAGAGGGTTGGACGCCATGCTCTCTAGCATAGTTACGTCCCTTTACGGTCTGAGTTCAAATCCCGCCGAGGTTAACTTTGCCTTTCATCCCTACGGAGTCGATAAAATAAAGTACCACTGGATAATTGATGGCCTTGTACCAAAAGTAGAAACAATTATTAGTGGGATTGGCAGAATCGATAGAGCGTTGGACACCATGCTTTGCAGCATAGAGTTATTGCCCTTTATGTTCTGAGTTCAAATCCCGCCGGGGTTAGCTTTGCCTTTCATCCTTACGAGGTCGATAGAATAAAGCACCAGTAACATACTGGGTCATTTAATCGACTTTCCCCTCCTCCCATATTACTGGTCTTGTGCCTATATAAGAATTCATTATGGTTTGGCAGTATCGGTAGAGCGTCAGACACCATGCTTCGCAGTATAGGAGTTATGGGTCTTTACGTTCTGGATTCAAATCCCACCGGGGTTAGCTTTGCCTTTCATCCCTACGGATGGTAAAATAAAGTACCAGTAATGCACTGAGATAATTGCTGGCCTTGTGCTAAAAGTGGAAACATTGTTATTATTACTGTAAATAAAAATTACATTATTTCATACACACTAAAGAAAATCGTGGGAGAAACTAGAGATTGTA
>OZ024740.1:416497637-416587637 GCA_964016885.1 Eledone cirrhosa
AAAATTAACCTGTCTAAGACTAAAGTTCTAGTTTGTAGGAAGGAAAATAGGGCACCGGTCCGATCTGGGAAATGGCCATGCTCAGTGTGTCGGAAAGGAGTAGGCAGAAACTCCATTTTATGTCCAAAATGCAAAGTCTGGGTGCATAAAAGATGTAGTGGGATCACAGGTAAGCTAACTAAGAATATAGATTTTTTATGTGGCCGGTGCTCAGGTGCAATAAGTAGCAGCAAGTGCCCACAGAATACTAGCTCATTCCATTGCACAGATGGTTCTATAGAAATAGTGGACAGCTTCCGTTACCTGGGTGACAAAATCAGCAGTGCTGGAGGGTGCTCTGAAAGTACAGTAGCTAGAGTCCGAAGGAGATGGAAAAAGTTCAGAGAGTTTATACCACTATTGGCCACTAAAGGGTTCTCTCTAAAAATGAAAGGCGGGCTGTATGATGCCTGCATACGAACAGCAATGTTACATGGCAGTGAGACTTGGGCATTGTGTGGAGAGGATATACGCAGACTGGAGAGAAACGAAGCTTGCATGCTCCGCTGGATGTGTAATAGTAATATACGTGAACGGCAAAGCATAAACGAACTAAGGGAGAAATTAGGAATAAGAGGGATCAGATGTTGTTTACTCGAGAGAAGACTACGTTGGTACGGTCACGTGATGCGCATGAAAGACGACAGCTGTATAAAAAAGTGCAGGACGATAAAAATAGACGGTAGCCATGGAGTAGGCAGAGCCAGAAAAACCTGGGACGACTTGATAAATTCCGACCTCACACGCTTACACCTCTCCAAGACAATGTCACTGGACCGAGATCTTTGGCGCTACACAGTCATACAGAAGACCCGCCTTGCCTAAGTACAAAGCGAAACCTACAGTCAGTAGGCACCTCTAACAAAAATACACCCCCGTCCCACTACCCCCACCCCATCCACACCACCTCTTTCAATGTAAAGTTATGTTCGTACCACAACATCCAGGCCGAAACAAATGAGGTCGTGTAGGTGTCACGACAAAAAAACTCACAGTCCACGCTGTAATGTGGCCGTGTAGGTAACACGGTAAAAACCTCCCAGTCCACACTGTAAACGTGGTTGGTGTTAGGAAGGTCATCCAGCCATAGAAAACCCGCCAGACAGTCCTATACGAGCAAGTCAACCAATCTTGCCGCAAGTGGGAAAATTCCCGTCCAAACTCATGCTAGCATGGAAGATGGACGTTAAACGATGATGATGATGATGATGATGATGATATATATATATACCAAACATGAAGCATGGCCTAGAATCAAAAGGCCTTAAAATTAACCTGTCTAAGACTAAAGTTCTAGTTTGTAGGAAGGAAAATAGGGCACCGGTCCCATCCGGGAAATGGCCATGCTCAGTGTGTAGGAAAGGAGTAGGCAGAAACTCCATTTTATGTCCCAAATGCAAAGTATGGGTGCATAAAAGATGTAGTGGGATCACAGGTAAGCTAACTAAGAATATAGATTTTATATGTGGCCGGTGCTCTGGTGCAATAAGTAGCAGCAAGTGCCCACAGAATACTAGCTCATCCATTGCACAGATGTTTCTATAGAAATAGTGGACACCTTCCGTTACTTGGATGACAAAATCAGCAGTGCTGGAGGGTGCTCTGAAAGTACAGTAGCTAGAGTCAGAACTGGATGGAAAAAGTTCAGAGAGCTTATACTACTATTAGCCGCTAAAGGGTTCTCTCTAAAAATGAAAAGCAGGCTGTATGATGCCTGCATACGAACAGCAATGTTACATGGCAGTGAGACCTGGGCATTGTGTGCAGAGGATATATGCAGACTGGAGAGGAACGAAGCTTGCATGCTTTGCTGGATGTGTAATAGTAATATAAGTGAACGGCAAAGCATAAACGAACTAAGGGAAAAATTAGAAATAAGAGGGATCAGATGTTGTTTACTCGAGAGAAGACTACGCTGGTACGTTATATAAAAAAGTGCAGGGCAATAAAAATAGACGGTAGCCACGGAGTAGGCAGACCCAGAAAAACCTGAGACGACCTGATAAATTCCGACCTCACACACCTGCACCTCTCCAAGACAATGTTACTGGACCAAGATCTTTGGCGCTACACAGTAATACAGAAGACCCGCCTTACCTAAGTACAAAGTGAAACCTACTACAGTCAGTAGGCACCTCTAACAAAAATACACCCCCGTCCCACTACCCCACCCCATCCACACCACCCCTTTCAATGTAAACTTATGTTGGTACCACAACATCCAGTCCGAAACAAATGAGGTCGTGTAGGTGTCACGCAAAATAACACACAGTCCACGCTGTAATGTGGCCGTGTAGGTAACACGGTAAAAACCTCCCAGTCCACACTGTAAATGTGGTTGGTGTTAGGAAGGGCATCCAGCCGTAGAAAACCCGCCAGACAGTCCTATGCGAGCAAGACAACCACTCTTGCCTCAAGTGGGAAAACTCCAGTCCAAACCCATGCAAGCGTGGAAGATGGACGTTAAACGATGATGATGATGATGATAATGATGATGATATATATATATATATATATATATATATATATATATATATATATGTATGTATATATATATCATCATTATCATCATCATCATCATCGTTTAACGTCCATCTTCCACGCTAGCATGGGTTTGGACGGGAATTTTCCCACTTGAGGCAAGATTGGTTGTCTTGCTCGTATAGGACTGTCTGGCGGGTTTTCTACGGCTGGATGCCCTTTCTAACACCAACCACGTTTACAGTGTGGACTGGGAGGTTTTTACCGTGTTACCTACATGGCCACATTACAGTGTGGACTGTGTGTTTTTTTTGTCGTGACATCTACACGACCTCATTGTATATATATATACAATGATATTAAATAAATGGAAACTATATTTATAAAACTATATTTATTCTATTATATATATCTCAAGGGTACCAATAATTTTGGTACGCTATCATCAAATAAAATACGAAGCGTGTTTTATCAATTTTGACATAACCAAGGATAGTATACCTTAATGGTTCAATGGATAGTGGAGGGAAAAGAAAAAAGTCAGATATTTCAAATTATTAAGATGAGTTTGCAAATGAGGTTTATGTAAAATAGCTGAAAAAACGTTATTTTAGACGCTATAGAAAATTTAAATAATTATGATAAGTTATTGTATGCATAGGAAAGAAGAGAAAGGGGGAAGGGCTAGCATTAACTTGGGGGGAAAAGGTTTATTTACCTATATTATGAGTTATAATATTGTATATATAATCAATTAGATTATATGAAGAATTATGGTTGTAAGTATTTTTATCTTATTACATTAGGATAGGTTATATGTATATAAATATCTATATATATATATTAATAAATTGCGTATGTATTAGTTGTTTATATATCAAATATGAGTTACGAAGGACGTTGAATTTGTATTTTACTTAAAAAATAGGTGGCTCAAGTTGGGAGAGTAGAATAAATTGTGGATTTTAAAATTTTGTTCAACATTGAGAATGTTTTCAGAATATTGTTAATTTAGCGAAACTATACAGATTATAAAACATGACATGCTTATGTATGCACGATTGAGAAAAATGTTTACATGATTGAGAAGGGAAAGAAAACTCCAATTTTGTTTGTTAACCATTAAATTAGAGAAAAATTATATATTATTTTGTGTGAGATCCATTATTTTAGTCGAAAGATGTGTGAATGTTTGAATAACAAAAAAAGAGAGAGGAAAAATGTAATGTGTTTTTCAAAGAACTATCAAAAGAGGATACATTTTAGAATGTCATTTAAAGATTATCAATCTACATCTAAAAATATATTTATGGGGTGTCCTTACAAAAATAATGTCGGAATTAAAAATAATGTCAGAATTAAAATAATGTAGGAAAATTAAAATATTAGATATATATATTAAAAATATTATAAATATTAGAGGTATTAAACATTTTTTGAAATATTAAAAATATTAAAAATATTAAAAATATTAAAAAATATTAAAAATATTAAAAAAAATTTACATTTAAATATAAACAAAAATAGGATCATTTTGAAGGTTTATAGGGATATTATAAATTAAAAAATAGTTCTGAACGTGGAATTTTGGCGATGTTTGCAAGAAGAAAATAATTCTGTTCTGAGATTAATAGAGTTTTGACAGTTAATTATATAAAAAAAATTCTTCGATACATAATTTACAGAATCTTGATAAAGCCGTATTTCGGTATGCAGGTGCTTTCGAAATCGTTCTCCAAGATATTGAATATTCTATATTGTTGTCTTTTAAATCCCAGATTAGATGTGATAATGAAGTAGAAGATTTTTTATCAGGTCTCCTAAGTGTATGATTATGGTTATTCCAGAGTTCTTTAAATTTTGTTGAAGTGGCACCAACATAGTTAAATATTTTGTCGCTAGTTTTAACTGTGCATTTATAAACTATGTTTTTGTCTAAGCAATTATTTTGTAAAGGGCAGTTTGATTTAATTCAACAGTTACAATTGCTAGAGTTATTGTTGTTCAGAACGGTACTATTATTCTGAGTATTGTTGTTTGAAATATTATTATTGCTAATTTGGTGAGTTTGGTTAGGGTTTAAATTTAAGTTTCTATTATTAATTCTATTTATATTTTGTGCTATGTTCATAGTAGTAGAGTAGGATATTTTATAGTGTGTCTGTTAAAAATAGAGTGGTATCTATGGGTTTTAGAAAACATTTATCTAGTGCTTTAAAGAATAGCTTTGCTAAAGGTGTTTTAACGCTTAATGAGAATGGGGGAGAGTACCAAAAAATATTTCTAGTTCTAGTTTTTTTGTTTGGTTTAGTGTCTAAGTTAATACTAGGATGATATATCATGTTATTGTTATCTACGTATTTAATTCCATTTGAGTATCCTGCTCTATGTAAAGCTTCATTATAATATTCAGCCTTATCATCAAAAATATTTTTATTAGCGGAGATGTGTGAAATCCGTTGTTGGACGCTATTGACAATAGTGTTTTTAATACTTCTAGGATGATTAGAATTGAAACTTACATAATTTAAATTTTCATTAATTTTATGGAAGGGATAGTAAAGATCTGTGCTAAGGTTTAAAGTTACATCTAAGAAGTTAACGATTTTGTAGTTATTCTCTATTTCTAACTTAAGATTGTAGTTGTTGCAAAATTGTATTATGGATTTTCTTTTCCTATTAATATCACTATTGCTATGGTTTTCAGTTAAAAGCAACATATCATCACGATATAAACCTCCGGTCATCTCTGGCATTTTCCTATGCAGTACATTATTAATAAATAATCCAACGAGGTCTGTACGTTGCGCCGAGTCAGATGATCCCATAGTGATATCAAAATTGTTTTTTCTGTCGGCTCTTGTTCAGAGATGATTATTAAATTCTATTAGTGTTTTACGTGCTGTTAGAATTATATTCATTTCATCACTAGATAAGTCTGTATGTTTAGACGCGTATATAAGTGCCTTATTTAGTAAACTAGGGGTAATAGAGGATTAATAATTGCCAATATCCATTTGAATGAATTTTTTGTTATGTTTTAATTCTATGTTATTGAACCAACATTTTTGGTACCTTTGGAATATATATAATAGAATAAATATGGTTTTATAAATATAGTTTCCATTTATTTAATATCATTGTATATTATACTCCAGAAAACTTGTTGAGTGCTCTGAATCAGTTATAAACATTTATATTTGTTGAATTACCAACAAATTGAATATCCCTTCTGCTTATATATATATATATATATATATATATATATATATATCTTACCACACTTTTTTGTTATATATATATATATAAGGAATTTTTAGTTTACTTATATAATTATATCTAAATATATATATATATGGACAACAACAACCACCCATAGTTTGTGGTCCCTATGGTGGATGGTCCACCGGATCCTCTACTGGTTAGGAGTCAACAAAACCACGTTTATTGAACCTGAGGTACCCCCCCCCCCCCCCGGGAGTGGCCCACACAGGAAGAACAATTATCCCAAGGTACTAACCCTATACGCATGAATAAGTGCCTGCAACCTTGCATTGTGTGTGTGTATACGGGGACTGCGTGAATGTACACACTCATATGAACCGAACAAAATACTAATACCCCAGGTTGGATTTGAAAATTGTTTGAGTGTATGCTTAAGAGTATATTTGTATATGCTCTCTTGTATGAGTGCACATGTGTATATAGACATACACGTGCATCCAGAGGTGTAAAGGTGTGGGTGGGTATATATGTCTGTACTAAGGTATTCGCCTAAGCTCCAAAGCCCCAAGCTATTGCTGTGAAGATATATATCACACTCTACTTTTGTCTAGTCTAAACAATAACTTTTCCAAACACCCACTTTACTTTTCTTTAAAAATAACACCCACCTAGTTTTATGTCTGCCTTATACTTGGATATGGGGGCCTCTGTCGTATATATATATATATGCACTTGTGCGTACATATATATATATATACACACCTGTATGGATTTGTGTGTGTAGATGTGTGTGTGTCTGAGGGGCTAGGTGTGAGTGTATGTACAAGTCAACCAACATAAGTCTTTTTATTTCTAAAATTTCTAAACTTTCTAAGTATTTGACTCTAACCATAATTTTCAGTATTACCACCCCACATTAATTCCTCAATTTGTATGTGTGGATGTGTGTGTGTGTCTGTGGAGGTGGGTGTGAGTGTATGTGCAAGTCAACCTACATAAGTCTTTTTATTTGTAAATTTTCTAGTATTCTACTCTAACCATAATTTTCAGTAGTACCACCCCACATAAATTCCTCAATGTAAGAATGACCTGTAGTATCTCTTTCATACTATTAACCTCAATTGAATATATATCTGACCAGGAATGCTTTTTGTGAAAATCAGTCATATGGAACTATTGTTATCTTGCCTGATGGTTTGAACTTTACAACACCACCTGCCTCTTTGAGGTCAAATACCAACCCTACTACCATCTACAAACTGACCAATGAGAATTAAGACTATTCCTGCTGACAACATTAAATTATTCCTAACAAGCTCATATGTCCCAAGGCTCTGATACCATCAACACTATAAACACAGAGCTGGTATATCTAAGAACTGACTAACTGCCTGATGAGGTCATAGCCATTCAATGGCTATCATCGAAATATATATAGCAGTAAATAAAGGATTATGAGTTCATGCAATTGACTTATGTTTCGTCACTATATATATATATATATATATATATATATATATATATATATATATATACACCCACACTGTAAATGTGGTTGGTGTTAGGAAGGGCATCCAGCTGTAGAAAACCCGCCAGACAGTCCTATGCGAGCAAGACAATCACTCTTGCCTCAAGTGGGAAAACCCCCGTCCAAACCCATGCAAGCGTGGAACACGGACGTTAAACGTTGATGATGATGATGATGATGATGATGATACACATACACACATAAATTTAAGACACTCTTCCTGCTATTTCAAGCATTAAACTAATATATTCCTTCCATATACTCTGCCGGTTGTTTTGTTATTTCTGTTTACACTTTACACACACACATATATATATAGCTCAATAAAATGACAAACAGATATCATCAGCATCATCATCATTTAATAATGTCCATTTTCCTTGCTAGCTAGGGTTGGTTAGGAGTGCATTCTATGGTGGCAACTGCTCTAAGGAGGTTGTCGTGTTTTTGTCATAACAGAAGTCTTTTGTAGACTTTGTCATAACAGAAGACTTTTTTAGCAAGCTTTTTTATAGCTGGGTGCTCTTCATATCACTACTTACCAGAGAGGTCATGCCCTTCACACAACTAATGTGTCCTTTCATCCCTTTTTGATATGGTTTCTACAGCCAAATGCCCTTCCAATCATCAACCACCATACAGGGTGTACTGGGTATATTTTTTGTGGCTGCAGCACTAGAGAGGGTGTCATGTCATGACTGAAGGGTCCTATTTACTCTATAGTGGGGAATATGATGGGGTGTGGGGGGAATAGTGGAAGTAGGAAGAATGATAAGTATGTCATGAGTATGTGACAATAGAAGGGAGGGGGTTGATGAGTATAGTGTCAAACTACCCAGAGCTGGAACAGATACCACAAAACCCCTGCAAATGTGAGCTTCTCGAGCTGGTATGGCTTTTCCAGCGCGTCTCCCTCACCATCCTCCAGGAAAATGCCTTCTCCATTATGTCTTTCAGGGTCGCGGGGTGGCCAGCGCATGGGCCCCCCTTTTCCTATAATAGTGAGAGATGGGGAGAGCAGGAGAGATGGAGGTAGTGACAGTGGGAGTTTGGTTCCTTTGTGTTCAGACCTAGTGTTTATGAAAGATGAGGAGAGCAGGAGAGATGGAGGTAGTGACAGTGGGAGTTTGGTTCCTTTGTGTTCAGACCTGGTGTTTCTGAAAGATGGGGAGAGCAGGAGAGATGGAGGTAGTGACAGTGGGAGTTTGGTTCCTTTGTGTTCAGACCTGGTGTTTCTGAAAGATGAGGAGAGCAGGAGAGATGGAGGTAGTGACAGTGGGAGTTTGGTTCCTTTGTGTTCAGACCTGGTGTTTATGAAAGATGGGGAGAGCAGGAGAGATGGAGGTAGTGACAGTGGGAGTTTGGTTCCTTTGTGTTCAGACCTGGTGTTTCTGAAAGATGAGGAGAGCAGGAGAGATGGAGGTAGTGACAGTGGGAGTTTGGTTCCTTTGTGTTCAGACCTGGTGTTTATGAAAGATGGGGAGAGCAGGAGAGATGGAGGTAGTGACAGTGGGAGTTTGGTTCCTTTGTGTTCAGACTTGGTGTTTATGAAAGATGAGGAGAGCAGGAGAGATGGAGGTAGTGACAGTGGGAGTTTGGTTCCTTTGTGTTCAGACCTGGTGTTTATGAAAGATGGGGAGAGCAGGAGAGATGGAGGTAGTGACAGTGGGAGTTTGGTTCCTTTGTGTTCAGACCTGGTGTTTATGAGAGATGGGGAGAGCAGGAGAGATGGAGGTAGTGACAGTGGGAGTTTGGTTCCTTTGTGTTCAGACCTGGTGTTTATGAAAGATGAGGAGAGCAGGAGAGATGGAGGTAGTGACAGTGGGAGTTTGGTTCCTTTGTGTTCAGACCTGGTGTTTATGAGAGATGGGGAGAGCAGGAGAGATGGAGGTAGTGACAGTGGGAGTTTGGTTCCTTTGTGTTCAGACCTAGTGTTTATGAAAGATGGGGAGAGCAGGAGAGATGGAGGTAGTGACAGTGGGAGTTTGGTTCCTTTGTGTTCAGACCTGGTGTTTATGAAAGATGGGGAGAGCAGGAGAGATGGAGGTAGTGACAGTGGGAGTTTGGTTCCTTTGTGTTCAGACCTGGTGTTTATGAAAGATGGGGAGAGCAGGAGAGATGGAGGTAGTGACAGTGGGAGTTTGGTTCCTTTGTGTTCAGACCTAGTGTTTATGAAAGATGGGGAGAGCAGGAGAGATGGAGGTAGTGACAGTGGGAGTTTGGTTCCTTTGTGTTCAGACCTGGTGTTTATGAAAGATGGGGAGAGCAGGAGAGATGGAGGTAGTGACAGTGGGAGTTTGGTTCCTTTGTGTTCAGACCTGGTGTTTATGTATATATTTACCACATCACTTTGCTGCCTGTATAAATAGTTAAGAAGTGTCAAATATGATTTGTTTTCCTTCACTGAGCAGTATCTAATAACAACAAAACACACTTCTATACAATGCCCTAACAATTCTGTTAATCTATTTGCCTCAGCTATTACTTTATCAACCTTGAAAGGATGAGAAGCAAAGTTGACTTCAGTGGGATTAGAACTTCCATAATTCATGTCCTGTTACTTGCGCTGACTAAGAAAAATATATAATAAACTACTTCTTCTATTTAACCCATTAGTATTTATATTACTCTATATATGCTATTGTATTTTCGTGGTAAAAGCTTTATCTTACACTAGCAGATTTACCCGGCGTTGCTCGGGGTTTGAAATTAAGCTAAGAATAAACAGCTAGGAAGTAAAAGAAGAACATTATTTGTCCCCAACCTGTCAAAATAAGCAGAAGTCTTCAATAATTAATGCAAACGAATATTTAGTGCAATTTTTGTACACATAAAACTATGTTGATAATGAAGGAAAACACTGAACAGGATGTAGTTATACAAATGATTAAAGACAATACACGTTGACAATCTGTAAAAAAAACAGGCAGTTTTGCTAAAGTACAAAAATTTGTAATGAAAGCAGAGTTGTATAGAAACAAAAAAACAATGAGAGTAGAATAAGAGATAATCTATTCTTTGAGAGCATCCTTTGCTGTGTATGGTTGGTGAAAAGGTTATCTCCCTTTTTTATAAGGATTGTCAATAAAGTTTGTTATCTCCCTTACATCAATTTTTCTACCGATAATTTTGATATCGATTTTTTATTGTTCAACCTGGGTCGAGTTGAAAAATGTTTGTGATGTGACAATCTTAGCGACCTGCGCAACGTGCACAGAAAATTTGGTCAAATTCAGTTGGTAATTGTGAAAGCCAAGTTGTACAGAGACACACACACATCCTCGCTTATATATATATTTAAAGATAATACTTTCTACTTTTTGGCACAAGGCCAGCAATTAACTAGTGCATTACTGGTACTTTATTTTATCGACCCCGTAAGGATGAAAGGCAAAAAGATAATAATCTAAAATAATATCGATACTATGAGATTTTGATGTTATTTATTTTGATAATAATTGTTTCTACTATTGGCACAATGCCAGCAATTATCCCAGTGTATTACTGGTACTTTATTTTATCGACCCCGTAAGGGTGAAAGGCAAAGTAAGTTAACCCCGGCGGGATTTGAACTCAGATCGTAAAGGGCCGTAACTCTATGCTGCAAAGCATAGCGTCCGACCCTTCACCTATACTGCCAATCCGACCCTTTTATTTTGATAATAATAGCTTAACATCAGTATGAGGAGCTGGTTATGGACGGTTTGAACAGAAAGAGGGGAGAGAATTCTTGCCGGATATGGCCGGTTTAAATGCTAAAGGGTTAAGTAAGACAACAGTCTTTCACGTTACAGAAATATTTATATTTAATAACCAGAATTAGTTACATGCAGGACATCCAATTGTATAAAACAAGCCTGAAACAGTTCTGTATGAGCAAAACACGGTCACCTGACCTAACTTGTCTCACAATGGGACAACACAGCTAAAACATTCTAGTGTGGGAAGTGGATGTTAAACGATGGTGAATGATGGTGGTATGTGGTGTATGGTGGTGTGTGGTGGTGTATAGTGGTGTGGTGGGGGTGGTGGTGGTGTGTGTCTTGTTTTGGTGGGGTGGTGTATGGTGTGGTGGTGTGTTATGGTGTGTGTGGTGGTGTGTGGTGTGTGGTGTGTGGTGTTGTGGTGGTGTTGTGTTGTGTGGTGGTGTGTGGTGGTGTGGTGTGGTGGTGTGGTGGTGGTGTGGTGGTGGTGTGGCGGTGTTGTTTGGTGTGGTGGTGGTGTGGTGTGGTGGTGGCGGTGTGGCGGTGGTGGTGTAGTGGTGTGGTGGTGGTGTGGTGGTGGTGGTGGTGGTGGTGTGTGGTAGTGTTTGTGGTGGTGGTGTGGTGGTGGTTGTGGTGGTGTGGTGGTTGGGGTGGTGTGTGTGGTGTGTGTGTGGTGTGTGTGGTGTGGTGGTGGTGGTGGTGGTGGTGTGTGGTGTGGTGGTGTGGTGGTGGTGTGTGTGGTGGTGGTGTGGTGGTGTGGTGGTGGTGTGGTGGTGTGGTGGTGGTGGTATGTGGTGGAGGTGGTGTGGTGGTGTGTGTGGTGGCGGTGTGGTGGTGGTGGTATGTGGTGGTGGTGGTGTGGTGGTGTGTGATGGTGGTGGTATGTGGTGGTGGTGGTGGTGGTGTGGTGGTGGTAGTGTCTGTGGTGGTGGTGGTGTGGTGGTGGTGGTGTGGTGGTGTGGTGGTGGTGTGGTGTGTGGTGTGTGTGGTGGTGGTGTGGTGGTGGTGGTGTGGTGGTGGTGTAGTGTGTGGTGTGTGATGGTGTGGTGTGCGGTGGTGCTGGTGGTGGTGTGTTGGTGTGGTGGTGTGTGTGGTGTGTGGTGGTGGTGTGTGATGGTGTGGTGGTGATCTGGTGGTGTGGTGGTGGTCTGGTGGTGCTGGTGGTGTGTTGGTGTGGTGGTGTGTGTGGTGTGTGGTGGTGTGTGGTGGTGGTGTGTGGTGGTGGTGGTGTGTGATGGTGTGGTGGTGGTCTGGTGGTGTGTGATGTGTGGTGGTGCTGTGTAGTGGTGATGTGTGGTGGTGTGGTGGTGTGGTGGTGTGGTGGTGGTGTGTGGCGGTGTGTGGTGGTGGTGTGCAGGGCTGGATTTAGAATTTTGATTAATCAAAAGATGAATATAATGAAATATATCAGTTATATAGAGGAATACAATACCTGGCTTTTCATTGCAGTTTTGATTTTACCAGCAAAATATTTGCTAAATATATTTATAATGAAAGCGGCTCCTCCATGGAAATGTATATCAACTTTAGGGACAGAAGCAGAACAAGCCCCCATTGCAGCTGTCATTTTTTTAGTTGTTTTATTTTCACCTAAAATGTAAAAAAAGTAAATATTATGGAGTGTTTAATATGTTTTCTATAAAACTCTTGATTTCTAATTTAGGCAGAAGGCCTTCAATTTTTGTTACTATATAAGTTAGATTGGCAGTATCGGTAGAGGGTTTGATGCCATGCTTTGCAGCAAAGAGTTACGGCCCTTTATGATCTGAGTTCAAATCCCGCTGAGGAGGTTAACTTTGCCTTTCATCCTTACGGGGCTATAAAATAAAGTACCAGTAATACACTGGAACAATTTTCGTTACTTTATTCTATCGATTTGGGAAAATGCAAAGTTTACCTTGATGCGATTAGAAGTAATAATGTAAAGTCTAGTCTAAATGGAGGCTCATCAGGTTAGTGCTTATCCCAGTTACCATAGTGTGAAGTGATCAAAAATATGAGACTCAGCCCTGGATAGGATGACAGTCCATCGCAGGGTTAAACCCCCAGCTATTGCGGGAACTAATTTTCTGCTGAGTATATTGGAGCAACATGAAATGAAGTGTTTTGCTCAAGAACACAATGTGCAACCCAGCCCAGGAATTGAACACAACATTATGATCATTAGTCCATCACCCTTACCACTAGGTATTGTTGGAGAGGTAGTGTTGGTGAAGGAGAGGTATTGTTGGAGAGGTAATCTTGGTGAAGGAGAGGTATTGTTGGAGAGGTAGTGTTGGTGAAGGAGAGGTATTGTTGGAGAGGTAGTGTTGGTGAAGGAAGGGTATTGTTGGAGAGGTAGTGTTGGTGAAGGAGAGGTATTATTGGAGAGGTAGTGTTGGTGAAGGAGGGGTATTGTTGGAGAGGTAATCTTGGTGAAGGAGAGATATTGTTGGAGAGGTAGTGTTGGTGAAGGAGAGGTATTGTTGGAGAGGTAGTGTTGATGAAGGAGAGGTAGTGTTGGTGAAAGAGAGGTGTTGTTGGAGAGGTAGTGTTGGTGAAGGAGAGGTATTGTTGGAGAGGTAGTGTTGGTTAAGGAGAGTTAGTGTTGGTGAAGGAGAGGTAGTATTGGTGAAGGAGAGGTGTTGTTGGAGAAGTAGTGTTGGTGAAGGAGAGGTATTGTTGGAGAGGTAGTGTTGGTGAAGGAGAGCTTGTGTTGGCGAAGGAGAGGTATTGGTGGAGAGGTAGAGTTGGCGAAGGAGAGGTATTGTTGGAGAGGTATTGTTGGTGAAGGAGAGGTATTGTTGGAGAGGTTGTGTTGGTGAAGGAGAGGTATTATTAGAGAGGTAGTGTTGGTGAAGAAGAGGTATTGTTGGAGAGGTAGTGTTGGTGAAGGAGAGGTATTGTTGGAGAGGTAGAGTTAGTGAAGGAGAGGTATTGTTGGAAAGGTAGTGTTGGTGGAGGAGTGGTTGTGTTGGCGAAGGAGAGGTATTGTTGGAGAGATAGTGTTGGTGAAGGAGAGGTAGTGTTGGTGAAAGAGAGGTGTTGTTGGAGAGGTAGTGTTGGTGAAGGAGAGGTATTGTTGGAGAGGTAGTGTTGGTTAAGGAGAGTTAGTGTTGGTGAAGGAGAGGTAGTGTTGGTGAAGGAGAGGTGTTGTTGGAGAGGTAGTGTTGGTGAAGGAGAGGTATTGTTGGTGAAGGAGAGCTTGTGTTGGCGAAGGAGAGGTATTGTTGGAGAGGTAGAGTTGGCGAAGGAGAGGTATTGTTGGAGAGGTAGAGTTGGCGAAGGAGAGGTATTGTTGGAGAGGTAGTGTTGGTGAAGGAGAGGTATTGTTGAAGAGGTAGTGTTGGTGAAGGAGAGGTATTGTTGGAGAGGTAGAGTTGGTGAAGGAGAAGTATTATTGGAGAGGTAGTGTTGGTGAAGGAGAGGTAGTGTTGGTGTAGGAGAGGTATTGTTGGAGAAGGAGAGGTATTATTGAAGAAGTAGTGTTGGTGAAGGAGAGGTAGTGTTGGAGAGGTAGTATTGGTGAAAGAGAGGTACTGTTGTAGATGGCAAGGTATTGTTGGAGAGGTAGTGTTGGCGAAGGAGAGGTAGTGTTGGAGAAGGAGAGGTATTATTGGAGAGGTTGTGTTGATGAAGGAAAGGTGGTGTTGGAACGATAGTGTTGGTGAAGGAGAGGTAGTGTTGGTGAAGGAAAGGTATTATTGGAGAGGTAGTGTTGCTGAAGTAAAGGTATTGTTGGAGAGGTAGTGTTAGTGAAGGAAAGGTATTGTTGGAGAGGTAGTGTTAGTGAAGGAAAGGTATTGTTGGAGAGGTAGTGTTAGTGAAGGAAAGGTATTGTTGGAGAGGTAGTGTTGGTGAAGGAGAGATATTGTTGGAGAGGTAGTGTTGGTGAAGGAGAAGTATTGTTGGAGAGGTAGTTTGGGTGAAGGAGAGGTATTTTTGGAGAGGTAGTGTTGGTGAAGGAGAGGTATTGTTGGAGAGGTAGTGTTGGTGAAGGAGAGGTATTGTTGGAGAGGTAGTGTTGGTGAATGAGAGGTATTGTTTGAGAAGTAGTGTTGGTGAAGGAGAGGTATTATTGGAGAGGTAGTGTTGGTGAAGGAGAGGTTGTGTTGGTAAAGGAGAGGTATTGTTGGAGAGGTAGTGTTGGTGAAAAGAGGTATCATTGGAGAGGTAGTGTTGGAGATGTAGTGTTGGTGAAGGAGTGGTATTGTTGGAGAGGTAGTGTTGGTGAAGGAGAGGTATTATTGGAGAGGTAGTGTTGGTGAAGGAGAGGTTGTGTTGCTGAAGGAGAGGTATTGTTGGAGAGGTAGAGTTGGTTAAAGAGAGTTAGTTTTGGTGAAGGAGTGGTAGTGTTGGTGTAGGAGAGGTATTGTTGGAGTGGTGGTGTTGGTGAAGGAGAGGTATTGTTGATGAGGGAGAGGTAGTGTTGGTGTAGGAGAGGTATTGTTGGAGAAGGAGAGGTATTATTGGAGAACTAGTGTTGCTGAAGGAGCGGTAGTGTTGGAGAGGTAGTGGTGGTGAAGGGGAGGTAGTGTTGGTGAAAGAGAGGTGTTGTTGGAGAGGTAGTGTTGGTGAAGGAGAGGTATTGTTGGAGAGGTAGTGTTGGTTAAGGAGAGTTAATGTTGGTGAAGGAGAAGTAGTGTTGGTGAAGGAGAGGTGTTGGTGGAGAGGTAGTGTTGGTGAAGGAGAGGTATTGTTGGAGAGGTAGTATTGGTGAAGGAGAGCTTGTGTTGGCGAAGGAGAGGTATTGGTGGAGAGGTAGAGTTGGCGAAGGAGAGGTATTGTTGGAGAGGTAGAATTGGTGAAGAAGGGGTATTGTTGGAGAGGTAGTGTTGGTGAAGGAGAGGTATTGTTGGAGAAGTAGTGTTGGTGAAGGAGAGGTATTGTTGGAGAGGTAGAGTTGGCGAAGAAGAGGTATTGTTGGAGAGGTAGTGTTGGTGAAGGGGAGTTATAGTTGGAGAGGTAGAGTTGGTGAAGGAGAAGTATTATTGGAGAGGTAGTGTTGGTAAAGGAGAGGTATTGTTGGAGAGGTAGAGTTGGTGAAGGAGAAGTATTATTGGAGAGGTAGTGTTGGTAAAGGAGAGGTATTGTTGGAGAGGTAGAGTTGGTAAAGGAGAGTTAGTATTGGTGAAGGAGAGGTAGTGTTGGTGAAGGAGAGGTGTTGTTGGAGAGGTAGAGTTGGTGAAGGAGAGGTATTGTTGGAGAGGTAGTGTTGGTTAAGGAGAGTTAGTGTTGGTGAAGGAGAGGTAGTGTTGGTGAAGGAGAGGTGTTGTTGGAAAGGTAGTGTTGGTGAAGGAGAGGTATTGTTGGAGAGGTAGTGTTGGTGAAGGAGAGGTATTGTTGGAGAGGTAGAGTTGGTGAAGGAGAGGTATTGTTGGAGAGGTAGAGTTGGTGAAGGAGAGGTATTGTTGGAGAGGTAGTGTTGGTGAAGGAGAGGCATTGTTGGAGAGGTAGTGTTGGTGAAGGAGAGGTATTGTTGGAGAGGTATTGTTGGCGAAGGAGAGGTATTGTTGGAGAGGTAGTGTTGGTTAAGGAGAGTTAGTGTTGGTGAAGGAGAGGTAGTGTTGGCGAAGGAGAGGTATTGTTGGAGAGATAGAGTTGGCGAAGGAGAGGTATTGTTGGAGAGGTAGAGTTGGTGAAGGAGAGGTATTGTTGGAGAGGTAGTGTTGGTGAAGGAGAGGCATTTTTGGAGAGGTAGTGTTGGTGAAGGAGAGGTATTGTTGGAGAGGTATTGTTGGAGAAGTAGTGTTGGTGAAGGAGAGGTATTATTGGAGAGGTAGTGTTGGTGAAGGAGAGTTTGTCTTGGTAAAGAAGAAGTATTGTTGGAGAGGTAGTGTTGGTGTTGGAAAGGCATCATTGGAGAGGTAGTGTTGGAGAGGTAGTGCTGGTGAAGGAGAAGTATTGTTGGAGAGGTAGTGTTGGTGGAGGAGTGTTTGTGTTGGCTAAGGAGAGGTATTGTTGGAGAGTTAGTGTTGGTGAAGGAGAGGTAGTGTTGGTGAAAGAGAGGTGTTGTTGGAGAGGTAGCATTGGCGAAGGAGAGGTATTGTTGGAGAAGTATGGTTGGTGAAGGAGAGGTATTGTTGGAGAGGTAGTGTTGGTGAAGGAGAGGTATTGTTGGAGAGGTAGAATTGGTGAAGGAGAGGTATTGTTGGAGAGGTAGAGTTGGTGAAGGAGACGTATTGTTGGAGAAGTAGTGTTGGCAAAGGAGAAGTATTGTTGGAGAGGTAGTGTTGGTGAAGGAGAGGTATCATTGGAGAGGTAGTGTTGGAGATGTAGTGTTGGTGAATGTGTGGTATTGTTGGAGATGTAGTGTTAGTGAAGGAGAGGTAGTGTTGGTGTAGGAGAGCTAGTGTTGGTGTAGAGGAGGTATTGTTAGAGAGGCAGTGTTGGTGAAGGAGAGGTAGTGTTGGTGAAGGAGAGCTAGTGTTGGCGAAGGAGAGATATTGTTGGAGAAGTAGAGTTGGTGAAGGAGAGGTAGTGTTGGTGAAGGAGAAGTATAGTTGGAGAGGTAGAGTTGGTGAAGGAGAAGTAGTGTTGGTTTAGGAAAGGTATTGTTAGAGAGGAAGTGTTGGTGAAGAAAAGGTATTGTTGGAGAGGTAGTGTTGGTGAAGGAGAGGTAGTGTGGGAGAGGTAGTGTTGGTGAAGGAGAGGTATTGTTGGAGAGCTAATCTTGTTTAAGGAGAGGTATTGTTGGAGATGTAGTGTTGGTGAAGTAGAGGCATCATTGGAGAGGTAGTGTTGGAGAGGTAGTGTTGGTGAAGATGTGGTATTGTTGGAGAGGTAGTGTTGGGGTAGGAGAATTATTGTTGGAGAGGTAGTGTTGATGGAGGAGTGGTTGTGTTGGCGAAGGAGAAGTATTGTTGGAGAGTTAGTGTTGGTGAAGGGGAGGTAGTGTTGGTGAAAGAGAGGTGTTGTTGGAGAGGTAGTGTTGGTTAAGGAGAGTTAAAGTTGGTGAAGGCGAGGTAGTGTTGGTGAAGGAGAGGTGTTGGTGGAGAGGTAGTGTTGGTGAAGGAGAGGTATTGTTGGAGAGGTAGTATTGGTGAAGGAGAGCTTGTGTTGGCAAAGGAGAGGTATTGGTGGAGAGATAGAGTTGGCGAAGGAGAGGTATTGTTGGAGAGGTAGAATAGGTGAAGGAGAGGTATTGTTGGAGAGTTAGTGTTGGTGAAGGAGAGGTAGTGTTGGTGAAGGGGAAGTAATGTTTGAGAGATAGTGTTAGTGAAGGAGAGGTATTATTGGAGAGGTAGTGTTGGTGAAGGAGAGGTATTGTTAGAGAGGTAGTGATGGTGAAGGAGAGGTAGTGTTGGTGAAGGGGAGGTATTGTTTGAGATATAGTGTTGGTGAAGGAGAGGTATTGTTGGAGAGGTAGTGTTGGTGAAGGAGAGTTATTGTTAGAGAGGTAGTGATGGTGAAGGAGAGGTATTATTGGAGAGGTAGTGTTGGTGAAGGAGAGGTATTGTTGTAGAGGCAGTGTTGGTGAAGGAGAGGTATTGTTGGAGAAGTACTGTTCGTGAAGGAGAGGTATTATTGGAGAGGTAGTGTTGGTGAAGGAGAGGTTGTGTTGGTAAAGGAGAGGTATTGTTGGAGAGGTAGTGTTGGTGAAAGAGAGGTATCATTGGAGAGGTAGTGTTGGTGAAGGTGTGGTATTGTTGGAGAGGTAGTGTTGGTGAAGGAGAGCTATTGTTGGAGATGTTGTGTTGGTGAAGGAGAGGTATTATTGGAGAGGTAGTGTTGATGAAGGAGAGGTTGTGTTGCCGAAGGAGAGGTATTGTTGGAGAGGTAGAGTTGGTTAAAGAGATTTAGTTTTGGTGAAGGAGAGGTAGTGTTGGTGTAGGAGACGTATTGTTGGAGAGGTGGTGTTGGTGAAGGAGAGGTAGTGTTGATGAAGGAGAGGTAGTGTTGGTGTAGGAGAGGTATTGTTGGAGAAGGAGAGGTATTATTGGAGAGCTAGTGTTGCTGAAGGAGCGGTAGTGTTGGAGAGGTAGTGGTGGTGAAGGAGAGGTAGTGTTGTAGAGGGAGAGGTATTTTTGGAGAGGTAGTGTTGGTGAAGGAGAGGTAGTGTTGGATAAGGAGAGGTATTGCTGGAGAGGTAGTTTTGGTGAAGGAGAGGTGTTGGTGGAGAGGTAGTGTTGGTGAAGGAGAGGTATTGTTGGAGAGGTAATATTGGTGAAGGAGAGCTTGTGTTGGCGAAGGAGAGGTATTGGTGGAGAGGTAGAGTTGGCGAAGGAGAGGTATTGTTGGAGAGGTAGAATTGGTGAAGGAGAGGTATTGTTGGAGACATAGTGTTGGTGAAGGAGAGGTATTGTTGGAGAGGTAGTGTTGGTGAAGGAGATGTATTGTTGGAGAGGTAGAGTTGGCGAAGAAGAGGTATTGTTGGAGAGGTAGTGTTGGTGAAGGAGAGGTATTGTTGGAGAGGTAGAGTGGGTGAAGGAGAAGTATTATTGGAGCGGTAGTGTTGGTAAATGAGAGGTATTGTTGGAGAGGTAGTGTTGGTGAAAGAGAGGTATTGTTGAACAGGAAGTGTTGTTGAAGGAGAAGTATTATTGGAGAGGTAGTGTTGGTGAAGGAGAGGTATTGTTGGAGAGGTAGTGTTGGTGAAGGAGAGATTGTGTTGGCGAAGGAGAGGTATTGTTGGAGAGGTAGTGTTGGTGAAGGAGAAGTTGTGTTGGAGAGGTAGTGTTGGTGAAGGAGAGGTAGTGTTGGTGTAGGAGAGGTATTGTTGGAGAAGGAGAGGTATTATTGGAGAAGTAGTGTTGGTGAAGGAGACGTAGTGTTGGTGAAAGAGTGGTAGTGTTGTAGAGGTTGTGTTGGTGAAGGAGAGGTTTTGTTGGAGAGGTAGTGTTGGTGAAGGATAGTTCTTGTTAGAGAGGTAGTGTTGGTGAAAGAGAGGTGTTGTTGGAGAGGTAGTGTTGGTGAAGGAGAGGTATTGTTGGAGAGGTAGTGTTGGTGAAGGAGAGGTATTGTTGTAGAGGTAGTGTTGGTGAAGGAGAGGTATTGTTGGAGAAGTAGTGTTCGTGAAGGAGAGGTATTATTGGAGAGGTAGTGTTGGTGAAGGAGAGGTTGTGTTGGTAAAGGAGAGGTATTGTTGGAGAGGTAGTGTTGGTGAAAGAGAGGTATCATTGGAGAGGTAGTGTTGGAGATGTAGTGTTGGTGAATGTGTGGTATTGTTGGAGAGGTAGTGTTGGTGAAGGAGAGCTATTGTTGGAGATGTAGTGTTGGTGAAGGAGAGGTATTATTGGAGAGGTAGTGTTGATGAAGGAGAGGTTGTGTTGCCGAAGGAGAGGTATTGTTGGAGAGGTAGAGTTGGTTAAAGAGATTTAGTTTTGGTGAAGGAGAGTTAGTGTTGGTGTAGGAGACGTATTGTTGGAGAGGTGGTGTTGGTGAAGGAGAGGTAGTGTTGATGAAGGAGAGGTAGTGTTGGTGTAGGAGAGGTATTGTTGGAGAAGGAGAGGTATTATTGGAGAACTAGTGTTGCTGAAGGAGCGGTAGTGTTGGAGAGGTAGTGGTGGTGAAGGAGAGGTAGTGTTTTAGAGGGTGAGGTATTTTTGGAGAGGTAGTGTTGGTGAAGGAGAGGTAGTGTTGGATAAGGAGAGGTATTGCTGGAGAGGTAGTTTTGGTGAAGGAGAGGTGTTGGTGGAGAGGTAGTGTTGGTGAAGGAGAGGTATTGTTGGAGAGGTAGTATTGGTGAAGGAGAGCTTGTGTTGGCGAAGGAGAGGTATTGGTGGAGAGGTAGAGTTGGCGAAGGAGAGGTATTGTTGGAGAGGTAGAATTGGTGAAGGAGATGTATTGTTGGAGACGTAGTGTTGGTGAAGGAGAGGTATTGTTGGAGAGGTAGTGTTGGTGAAGGAGAGGTATTGTTGGAGAGGTAGAGTTGGCGAAGAAGAGGTATTGTTGGAGAGGTAGAGTCGGTGAAGGAGACGTATTGTTGGAGAAGTAGTGTTGGTGAAGGAGAGGTATTATTGGAGGGGTAGTGTTGGTGAAGGAGAGTTTGTGTTGGCAAAGGAGAAGTATTGTTGGAGAGGTAGTGTTGCTGAAGGAGAGGTATCATTGGAGAGGTAGTGTTGGAGATGTAGTGTTGTTGAAGGTGTGGTATTGTTGGAGATGTAGTGTTGGTGAAGGAGAGGTAGTGTTGGTGTAGAGGAGGTATTGTTAGAGAGGTAGTGTTGGTGAAGGAGAGGTAGTGTTGGTGAAGGAGAGGTATTGTTGGAGGGGTAGTGTTGGTGAAGGAGAAGTAGTGTTGGTGTAGGAGATGTAGTGTTGGTGTAGGACAGGTATTGTTAGAGAGGTAGTGTTTGTGAAGGAGAAGTAGTGTTGGCGAAGGAGAGGTATTGTTGGAGAGGTAGAGTTGGATAAGGAGAGTTAGTGTTGGTGAAGGAGAGGTAGTGTTGGTGTAGAGGAGGTATTGTTAGAGAGGTAGTGTTGGTGAAGGAGAGGTAGTGTTGGTGAAGGAGAGGTATTGTTGGAGGGGTAGTGTTGGTGAAGGAGAAGTAGTGTTGGTGTAGGAGATGTAGTGTTGGTGTAGGACAGGTATTGTTAGAGAGGTAGAGTTGGATAAGGAGAGTTAGTGTAGGTGTAGGAGAGGTATTGTTAGAGAGGTAGTGTTGATGAAGTAGAGGTTATGTTGGCGAAGGAGAGGTAGTGTTGGTGAAGGAGATGTATTGTTGGAGAGGTAGTGTTGGTGAAGGAGAGGTAGTGTTGGTGTAGGAGAGGTATTGTTGGAGAAGGAGAGGTATTATTGTAGAAGTAATTTGGGTGAAGGAGAGGTATTGTTGGAGAAGTATTGTTGGTGAAGGAGAGGTATTGTTGTAGAGGTTGTTTTGGTGAAGGAGATGTATTGTTGGAGAGGTAGTGTTGGTGAAGGAGAGGTATTGTCGTAGAGGTAGTGTTGGTGGAGGAGAAGTATTGTTGGAGAGGTAGTATTGGTGGAGGAGAAGTATTGTTGGAGAGGTATTATTAGAGAGGTAGTGTTGGTGAAGGAGAGGTATTGTTGGAGAGGTAATGTTGGTGAAGGAGAGGTATTGTTGGGGAGGTAGTGTTGGTGAAGGAGAGGTATTGTTGGAGAGGTAGTGTTGGTGTTGGAGAGGTATTGTTGGAGAGCTTGTGTTGGCGCAGGAGAGTTATTGTTGGAGCGGTAGAGTTGGCGAAGGAGAGGTATTGTTGGAGAGTTATTGTTGGTGAAGGAGAGGTAATGTTGGCGAAGGAGAGGTATTGTTGGAGAGGTAGAGATGGTGAATGAGAGGTAGTGTTGGCGAAGGAGAGGTATTGTTGGAGAGGTAGAGTTCGATAAGGAGAGTTAGTGTTGGTGTAGGAGAGGTATTGTTAGAGAGGTAGTGTTGATGAAGGGGAGGTTATGTTGGTGAAGAAGAGGTAGTGTTGGTGAAGGATAGGTATTGTTGGAGAGGTAGTGTTGGTGAAGGAGAGGTATTGTTGGACAGGTAGTGTTGGTGAAGGAGAGGTAGTGTTGGTGTAGGAGAGGTATTGTTGGAGAAGGAGAGGTATTATTGGAGAGGTAGAATTGGTGAAGGAGAGGTATTGTTGGAGACGTAGTGTTGCTGAAGGAGAGGTATCATTGGAGAGGTAGTGTTGGAGATGTAGTGTTGTTGAAGGTGTGGTATTGTTGGAGATGTAGTGTTGGTGAAGGAGAGGTAGTGTTGGTGTAGAGGAGGTATTGTTAGAGAGGTAGTGTTGGTGAAGGAGAGGTAGTGTTGGTGAAGGAGAGGTATTGTTGGAGGGGTAGTGTTGGTGAAGGAGAAGTAGTGTTGGTGTAGGAGATGTAGTGTTGGTGTAGGACAGGTATTGTTAGAGAGGTAGTGTTTGTGAAGGAGAAGTAGTGTTGGCGAAGGAGAGGTATTGTTGGAGAGGTAGAGTTGGATAAGGAGAGTTAGTGTTGGTGAAGGAGAGGTAGTGTTGGTGTAGAGGAGGTATTGTTAGAGAGGTAGTGTTGGTGAAGGAGAGGTAGTGTTGGTGAAGGAGAGGTATTGTTGGAGGGGTAGTGCTGGTGAAGGAGAAGTAGTGTTGGTGTAGGAGATGTAGTGTTGGTGTAGGACAGGTATTGTTAGAGAGGTAGAGTTGGATAAGGAGAGTTAGTGTAGGTGTAGGAGAGGTATTGTTAGAGAGGTAGTGTTGATGAAGTAGAGGTTATGTTGGCGAAGGAGAGGTAGTGTTGGTGAAGGAGATGTATTGTTGGAGAGGTAGTGTTGGTGAAGGAGAGGTAGTGTTGGTGTAGGAGAGGTATTGTTGGAGAAGGAGAGGTATTATTGTAGAAGTAATTTGGGTGAAGGAGAGGTATTGTTGGAGAAGTATTGTTGGTGAAGGAGAGGTATTGTTGTAGAGGTTGTTTTGGTGAAGGAGATGTATTGTTGGAGAGGTAGTGTTGGTGAAGGAGAGGTATTGTCGTAGAGGTAGTGTTGGTGGAGGAGAAGTATTGTTGGAGAGGTAGTATTGGTGGAGGAGAAGTATTGTTGGAGAGGTATTATTAGAGAGGTAGTGTTGGTGAAGGAGAGGTATTGTTGGAGAGGTAATGTTGGTGAAGGAGAGGTATTGTTGGGGAGGTAGTGTTGGTGAAGGAGAGGTATTGTTGGAGAGGTAGTGTTGGTGTTGGAGAGGTATTGTTGGAGAGCTTGTGTTGGCGCAGGAGAGTTATTGTTGGAGCGGTAGAGTTGGCGAAGGAGAGGTATTGTTGGAGAGTTATTGTTGGTGAAGGAGAGGTAATGTTGGCGAAGGAGAGGTATTGTTGGAGAGGTAGAGATGGTGAATGAGAGGTAGTGTTGGCGAAGGAGAGGTATTGTTGGAGAGGTAGAGTTCGATAAGGAGAGTTAGTGTTGGTGTAGGAGAGGTATTGTTAGAGAGGTAGTGTTGATGAAGGGGAGGTTATGTTGGTGAAGAAGAGGTAGTGTTGGTGAAGGATAGGTATTGTTGGAGAGGTAGTGTTGGTGAAGGAGAGGTATTGTTGGACAGGTAGTGTTGGTGAAGGAGAGGTAGTGTTGGTGTAGGAGAGGTATTGTTGGAGAAGGAGAGGTATTATTGGAGAGGTAGAATTGGTGAAGGAGAGGTATTGTTGGAGACGTAGTGTTGGTGAAGGAGAGGTATTGTTGGAGAGGTAGAGTTGGCGAAGAAGAGGTATTGTTGGAGAGGTAGTGTTGGTGAAGGAGAGGTATTGTTGGAGAGGTAGAGTGGGTGAAGGAGAAGTATTATTGGAGCGGTAGTGTTGGTGAAAGAGAGGTATTGTTGAACAGGAAGTGTTGTTGAAGGAGAAGTATTATTGGAGAGGTAAGGTTGGTGAAGGAGAGGTATTGTTGGAGAGGTAGTGTTGGTGAAGCAGAGATTGTGTTGGCGAAGGAGAGGTATTGTTGGAGAGGTAGTGTTGGTGAAGGAGAAGTTGTGTTGGAGAGGTAGTGTTGGTGAAGGAGAGGTAGTGTTGGTGTAGGAGAGGTATTGTTGGAGAAGGAGAGGTATTATTGGAGAAGTAGTGTTGGTGAAGGAGACGTAGTGTTGGTGAAAGTGTGGTAGTGTTGTAGAGGTAGTGTTGGTGAAGGAGAGGTTTTGTTGGAGAGGTAGTGTTGGTGAAGGATAGTTCTTGTTAGAGAGGTAGTGTTGGTGAAAGAGAGGTGTTGTTGGAGAGGTAGTGTTGGTGAAGGAGAGGTATTGTTGGAGAGGTAGTGTTGGTTAAGGAGCGTTAATGTTGGTGAAGGAGAGGTAGTGTTGGTGAAGGAGAGGTGTTGGTGGAGAGGTAGTGTTGGTGAAGGAGAGGTATTGTTGGAGAGGTAGTGTTGGTTAAGGAGCGTTAATGTTGGTGAAGGAGAGGTAGTGTTGGTGAAAGAGAGGTGTTGTTGGAGAGGTAGTGTTGGTGAAGGAGAGGTATTGTTGGAGAGGTAGTGTTGGTTAAGGAGCGTTAATGTTGGTGAAGGAGAGGTAGTGTTGATGAAGGGGAGGTTATGTTGGTGAAGAAGAGGTAGTGTTGGTGAAGGATAGGTATTGTTGGAGAGGTAGTGTTGGTGAAGGAGAGGTATTGTTGGACAGGTAGTGTTGGTGAAGGAGAGGTAGTGTTGGTGTAGGAGAGGTATTGTTGGAGAAGGAGAGGTATTATTGGAGAGGTAGTGTTGGTGAAGGAGAGCTATTGTTGGAGAGGTAATTTTGGTGTAGGATAGTTTTTGTTGGAGAGGTAGTGTTGGTGAAGGAGAAGTATTGTCGGAGAGGTAGTATTGGTGGAGGAGTGGTTGTGTTGGCGAAGGAGAGGTATTGTTGGAGAGGTAGAGTTGGTGAAGGAGAGGCAGTGTTGGTGAAGGAGAGGTAGTGTTGGCGAAGGAGAGGTATTGTTGGAGCAGTAGAGTTGGCGAAGGAGAGGTATTTTGGGAGAATTATTGTTGGTGAAGGAGAGGTAATGTTGGCGAAGGAGAGGTATTGTTGGAGAGGTAGTGTTGGTGAAGGAGAGGTAGTGTTGGTGAAGGAGAAGTATCGTTGGAGAAGTAGTGTTGGTTTAGGAAAGGTATTGTTAGAGAGGTAGTGTTGGTGAAGGAGAGGTATTTTTGGAGAGGTAGTGTTGGTGAAGGAGAGCTTGTGTTGCTGAAGGAGAGGTATTGTTGGTGAGGTAGAGTTGGCGAAGGAGCGGTATTGTTGGAGAGTTAGTGTTGGTGAAGAAGAGGTTGTGTTGGCGAAGGAGAGGTATTGTTGGAGAGGTAGTGTTGGTGAAGGAGAGCTTGTGTTGTCGAAGGAGAGGTATTGTTGGAGAGATAGTGTTGGCGAAGGAGAAGTATTGTTGGAGAGGTAGTGTTGGTGAAGGAGAGGTATTGTTTGAGAGGTAGTGTTGGTGAAGGAGAGGTATTGTTGGAGAGGTAGAGTTGGCGAAGAAGAGGTATTGTTGGAGAGGTAGATTTGGTGAAGGAGAGGTATTGTTGGAGAAGTAGTGTTGGTGAAAGAGAGGTATTATTGGAGAGGTAGTGTTGGTGGAGGAGAATTTTTGTTGGCAAAGAAGAAGTATTGTTGGAGAGGTAGTGTTGGTGAAGGAGAGGCATCATTGGAGAGGTAGTGTTGGAGAGGTAGTGTTGGTAAAGATGTGCTATTGTTGGAGAGGTAGTGTTGGTGAAGGAGAAGTATTGTTGGAGAGGTAGTGTTGGTGGAAGAGAAGTATTGTTGGAGAGGTAGTGTTGGTGGAGGAGTGCTTGTGTTGGCGAAGGAGAGGTATTGTTGGAGAGTTAGTGTTGGTGAAGGAGAGGTAGTGTTGGTGAAAGAGAGGTGTTGTTGGAGAGGTAGTGTTGGTGAAGGAGAGTTAGTGTTGGTGAAGGAGAGTTAGTGGTGGTGAAGGAGAGGTGTTGTTGGAGAGGTAGTGTTGGTGAAGGAGAGGTATTGTTGGAGAGGTAGTGTTGGTGAAGGAGAGCTTGTGTTGGCGAACGAGAGGTATTGTTCGAGAGGTAGATTTGGCGAAAGAGAGGTATTGTTGGAGAGGTAGAATTGGTGAAGTAGAGGTATTGTTGCAGAGGTAGTGTTGGTCTAGGAGAGGTATTTTTGGAGAGGTAGTGTTGGTGAAGGAGAGGTATTGTTGGAGAAGTAGTGTTGGTGAAGGAGAGGTATTATTGGAGAGGTAGTGTTGGTGAAGGAGAGTTTGTGTTGGCAAAGGAGAAGTATTGTTGGAGAGTTAGTGTTGGTGAAGGAGAGTTATCATTGGAGAGGTAGTGTTGGAGATGTAGTGTTGGTGAAGGTGTGGTATTGTTGGAGAGGTAGTGTTGGTGAAGGAGAGGTAGTTTTGGTGTAGGAGAGCTACTGTTGATGTAGATGAGGTATTGTTAGAGAGGCAGTGTTGGTGAAGGAGAGGTTGTGTTGGTGAAGGAGAGGTAGTGTTGGTGAAGGAGAGGTATTGTTGGAGGGGTACGTTTGGTGAAGGAGAGGTAGTGTTGGTGTAGGAGAGGTAGTGTTGGTGTAGGAGATGTATTGTTAGAGAGGTTGTGTTGGTGAAGGAGAAGTAGTGTTGGCGAAGGAGAGGTATTGTTGGAGAGGTAGAGTTCGATAAGGAGAGTTAGTGTTGGTGTAGGAGAGGTATTGTTAGAGAGGTAGTGTTGATAAAGGAGAGGTTATGTGGGTGAAGGAGAGTTAGTGTTGGTGAAGGAGAGGTATTGTTGGAGAGGTAGTGTTGGTGAAGGAGAGGTAGTGTTGGTTTAGGAGAGGTATTGTTGGAGAAGGAGAGGTATTATTGGAGAAGTAGTTTGGGTGAAGGAGAGGTATTGTTGGAGAGGTAGTGTTGGTGAAGGAGAGGTATTGTTGGAGAGGTAGTTTTGGTGGAGGATAGTTCTTGTTAGAGAGGTAGTGTTGGTGAAGGAGAGGTATTGTTGGAGAGGTATTGTTGGTGAAGGAGAGGTATTGTTGGAGAGGTTGTGTTGGTGAAGGAGAGGTATTATTAGAGAGGTAGTGTTGGTGAAGGAGAGGTATTGTCGGAGAGGTAGTGTTGGTGGAGGAGTGGTTGTGTTGGCGAAGGAAAGGTATTGTTGGAGAGGTAGAGTTGGCGAAGGAGAGGTATTGTTGGAGAGTTAGTGTTGGTGAAGGAGAGGTATTTTTGGAAAGGTAGAGTTGGTGAAGGAGAGGTAGTGTTGGTGAAGGAGAGGTTTTGTTGGTGAAAGAGAGGTATTGTTGGAGAGGTTGTGTTGGTGAAGGAGAGGTATTATTAGAGAGGTAGTGTTGGTGAGGGAGAGGTATTGTTGGAGAGGTATTGTTGGTGAAGGAGAGCTTGTGTTGGCGCAGGAGAGGTATTGTTGGAGCGGTAGAGTTGGCGAAGGATAGGTATTGTTGGAGAGTTATTGTTGGTGAAGGAGAAATTGTGTTGGCAAAGAAGAAGTATTGTTGGAGAGGTAGTGTTGGTGAAGGAGAGGCATCATTGGAGAGGTAGTGTTGGAGAGGTAGTGTTGGTGAAGATGTGGTATTGTTGGAGAGGTAGTGTTGGTGAAGGAGAAGTATTGTTGGAGAGGTAGTGTTGGTGGAGGAGTGTTTGTGTTGGCGAAGGAGAGGTATTGTTGGAGAGTTTGTGTTGGTGAAGGAGAGGTAGTGTTGGTGAAAGAGAGGTGTTGTTGGATAGGTAGTGTTGGTGAAGGAGAGGTATTGTTGGAGAGGTAGTGTTGGTTAAGGAGAGTTAGTGTTGGTGAAGGAGAGGTATTATTGGAGAGGTAGTGTTGGTGAAGGAGAGTTTGTGTTGGCAAAGGAGAAGTATTGTTGGAGATGTACTGTTGGTGAAGGAGAGTTTGTGTTGGCAAAGGAGAAGTATTGTTGGAGATGTACTGTTGGTGAAGGAGAGGTATCATTGGAGAGGTAGTGTTGGAGATGTAGTGTTGGTGAAGGTGTGGTATTGTTGGAGAGGTAGTGTTGGTGAAGGAGAGGTAGTGTTGGTGTAGGAGAGCTAGTGTTGGTGTAGAGGAGGTATTGTTAGAGAGGCAGTGTTGGTGAAGGAGAGGTTGAGTTGGTGAAGGAGAGGTAGTTTCGGTGAAGGAGAGGTAGTGTTGGTGTAGGAGAGGTAGTGTTGGTGTAGGAGAGGTATTGTTAGAGAGGTAGTGTTGGTGAAGGAGAAGTAGTGTTGGCAAAGGAGAGGTATTGTTGGAGAAGTAGAGTTGGATAAGGAGAGTTAGTGTTGGTGTAGGAGAGGTATTGTTAGAGAGGTAGTGTTGATGAAGGAGAGGTTATGTTGGTGAAGGAGAGGTAGTGTTGCTGAAGGAGAGGTATTGTTGGAGAGGTAGTGTTGGTGAAGGAGAGGTATTGTTGGAGAGGTAGTGTTGGTGAAGGAGAGGTATTGTTGGAGAGTTAGTGTTGGTGAAGGAGAGGTAGTGTTGGCGAAGGAGAGGTATTTTTGGAGAGGTAGAGTTGGTGAAGGAGAGGTATTTTTGGAGAGGTTGTGTTGGTGAAAGAGAGTTATTGATGGACAGGTATTGTTGGTGAAGGAGAGGTATTGTTGGAGAGGTATTGTTGGTGAAGGAGAGGTAATGTTGGCGAAGGAGAGGTATTGTTGGAGAGGTATTGTTGTGAAGGAGAGGTAGTGTTGGCGAAGGAGAGTTATTGTTGGTGAAGGAGATGTAGTTTTGGTGAAGGAGAGGTGTTGTTGGAGAGGTCGTGTTTGTGAAGGAGAGGTATTGTTGGAGAGGTAGAGATGGTGAAGGAGAGGTAGTGTTGGCGAAGGAGAGGCATTGTTGGAGAGTTAGTGTTGGTGAAGGAAAGGTAGTGTTGGTGAAGGAGAGGTGTTGTTGGAGAGGTCGTGTTTGTGAAGGAGAGGTATTGTTGGAGAGGTAGAGATGGTGAAGGAGAGGTAGTGTTGGCGAAGGAGAGGCATTGTTGGAGAGTTAGTGTTGGTGAAGGAGAGGTAGTGTTGGCGAAGGAGAGGTTGTGTTGGTGAAAGAGAGGTATTGTTGGAGAGGTTGAGTTGGTTAAGGAGAGTTAGTGTTGGTGAAGGAGAGGTAGTTTTGGTGAAGGAGAGGTGTTGTTGGCGAGGTAGTGTTGGTGAAGGAGAGCTTGTATTGGCGAAGGAGAGGTATTGTTGGAGAGGTTGAGTTGGTTAAGGAGAGTTAGTGTTGGTGAAGGAGAGGTTGTGTTGGTGAAAGAGAGGTATTGTTGGAGAGGTTGAGTTGGTTAAGGAGAGTTAGTGTTGGTGAAGGAGAGGTAGTTTTGGTGAAGGAGAGGTGTTGTTGGCGAGGTAGTGTTGGTGAAGGAGAGCTTGTATTGGCGAAGGAGAGGTATTGTTGGAGAGGTAGAGTTGGTGAAGGGGAGGTATTTTTCGAGAGGTAGTGTTGGTGAAGGGGAGGTATTGTTGGAGAGGTTGTGTTGGTGAAGGAGAGGTATTGTTGGAGAGGTTGTGTTGGTGAAGGAGAGGTATTGTTGGAGAGTTAGTTTTGGTGGAGGATAGTTCTTGTTAGAGAGGTAGAGTTGGTGAAGGAAAGGTATTGTTGGAGAGGTATTGTTGGTGAAGGAGAGGTATTGTCGGAGAGGTAGTGTTGGTGGAGGAGAAGTATTGTTGGAGAGGTATTAGTAGAGAGGTAGTGTTGGTGAAGGAGAGGTATTGTTGGAGAAGTAATGTTGGTGAAGGGGAGGTATTGTTGGAGAGGTAGTGTTGGTGAAGGAGAGGTATTGTTGGAGAGGTAGAGTTGGCGAAGGAGAGGTATTGTTGGAGAGGTAGTGTTGGTGAAGGAGAGGTATTGTTGGAGCGGTAGAGTTTGTGAGGTAGTGTTGGTTAGGTATTGTTGGAAAGGTAGAGTTGGCGAAGGAGAGGTATTGTTGGAGAGGTAGTGTTGGTGAAGGAGAGGTAGTGTTGGCGAAGGAGAGGTATTGTTGGAGAGGTAGATTTGGGGAGGTAGATTTGGTGAGGTAGTGTTGGTAAATGAAAGGTATTGTAGCAAAGAATTACGGCCCTTTATTATCTGAGTTCAAATCCTGCCGAAGTTAACTTTGCCTTTCATGTTTACGGGGTCGATAAAAAATGTACCAGTAATACACCAAGATAATTGCTGGCCTTGTGCCAAAAGTAGAAACAATTTTTAGCGAGGTATTGTTAGAGAGGTAGTGTTGGTGAAGGAGAGGTAGTTTTGGGGAGGTAGTGTTTGTGAAGGAGAGGTGTTGGTTATGAGGTGTTGTTAGAGAGGTGCTGGTGGTGAGGTTTTGTTAGAGAGGTGTAATAGCTAGACGTACTGGCTTATTCTTAGCTAGGAGATTTTGTTGTAGTTGCCTTATTAGTAAGAGGGCATCCATTGTACTCCTCCGTGGTACAAACCGAACTACATCTCATTTAATTTGACTTTTTTCTTAATTAGTTTTGTTAGATATCTTTCTGCCACTTTCATAACTTGGGACATTAATTTCATTGTAGTTTCTTCTTTCCAGAGCATCACATTTTACCTTGTAGCAATTGATGAGTATATTACTATAGCAGTGATTGGGTATGGCCCCTTCATGCATTACCTGATACATTATGTGGCTTTACCATTTTTCAACTCCTTGATTGCTTCTTTGACTCTATAACAGTCAATTTTGATAGCTGGTCCATTTGTTAGGTCTGATGGGGGTAGTCTCTCTTCCTCCACTCTTTCCCCACATTCATTAGCTTCTCATAATACCATTTCAAGACTTCTTTCTTTTGAGCATCAGTGGTGCTGTGCACCTTTGTCATTTCAAACACACTTCTCTCCCCCAACAACATCCTGATTCACACCAATACACTGCTTTGTGATCCTCACATGACAGGACATTGACAAACCTGCTTTCAGCATCTTTGCATGCTATGTATACCTGTCATATAGCTTCTCTTTTAGCTATCTAGTATTGATCTTTGCTACCCCCCATTTTTTCATTCTTTCCATACCTTTTAATAGCTCTATCCATGGTGCTGGTGCTTTACTTCAGCCACAAGTCTCAACAGTTGCATTTAGTAACTTGTCCAGTAGGAACATACAAGTGACCTCTATACCATATTTATCACTCCTCCTCCCTTTTATAATATGCACTACGGATTGCTTTTCTGAACCTATATTTAACAGAGAGGTCCTTTAGCTTCTATATTCTTTACTTACAGATTTTTCTGCATTTCTTGTTCAGTCATGTGTTTATTCTGTAGTCACTAATAACTAACTTATGTGTGGTGCATTCTTCTCCAAGGAAATACTTAGTATTTATAACCATTTATCTGTCTTGTTTTCTAACAAGTAAGAAGTCAATCTGACTTGTGTATTTGCCTGATTGGTATGTGATCAGGTGGCTGACTAGTTTCCTGAAGTTAGCGCTACAAATGGTTAGTTCATTTGCATCACAGAATTCTAGGAGCCTTGCACTCTCTTCATTTCTTGAATCATAACCACAGCCATAACCACAATAATGTACTCCAGTGTAGCCATCTGGTGCTTCCCAAGATGTCCAATGAAGGCATCAGCTAGGATGATGAGATCTCTATCATATGTAACTGTAGTTATCAGCAGGAGTTCCTCATAGAACCTGTCCTTCTGTTCTGTACTTAGACCTGCTTGTGGTGTGCAGGTAGAGATATTAGTTGTCAGTCTATTACCTATGATTATTCTAAACTTGATAATTCAGTCACTTACTCTAACTACTTCAGTTACCTTATGTTATCTGTCTACATTTCAGCTAGAAGATTGTCTACATTATTACTATTTCTCACTCTCCTGTAGTAGATTGTCTACTCCACCTACCTCCTTGTCATTTCCTACCCAGAAAAGCTTGTATCTACTCTGTTTGCCTATCAGTAGTCTTACTGAGGTACCCTTCAATCATACCTCTTGAACACAGCATACAATCACTCGTCTCCTTTCAAGTAAACAATTTCTTCAGAGAGTCCACATTGAGTGTGGCACCCCTGAGACATATTACTTCACAGTGGTGTGTAGGTCATCATTTGGTTGTAGTTCTCTGTACTTGAAAGTAAATATGAGGGTGCATGCGTTTGATGATGATAAAGGGGTTTGTCCTGCATACAACACTGTCCTGTTTTTTTTTGTTTTTTTTAATGTAAGTTTGATACTCTCAAAACAGTATAATATAACAACACATGAAGTCATAAGGCTGGTTAAATTTGAGGTGCTATTGAAAGTCTATTGATAAATTGAATTTCAGGTTACAAGGGAAATAGTTCCTTTGTCAGATTTATGCTACAATAATCAAGAAAAATAAAATTCTAAATTAAGACATAAATAAACTCACCAAAGAGGACAGCAAAGTTAACACCAATATTTGAAGCCACAATGTCGAATGATGAAGTTGTACTAGAGAATCTGCAAGAGAAAAAAAAAAAAAATTCTTAACATTATTTAAAATCTCTCTCTCTTACACACATGATGCATACACAAACATAATATATATATATATACATATATATATATACATATATACATAATATATACATATATACATATGTACATATATACATATGGTTGGCAATTTAAAACTCTACTTCGGAGATTTGATTCTGACTTAGTTTTCTATTTAATTGCCAACCTGTAGGTGTCGTTTTCCATACAGTAACGGTTAAACTCACATGTAATAATTCTTTACACACATCTCACTGTGTAATATATTTGTATACACACATAAATTCTTTACACACATCTCTCTGTGTAATATATTTGTATATACATATATATATATATATATATATATATATATATATATATATATATACGGTACTCAGTAACAGAGAAGACCCGCCTTACCTAAATACATAGTAAAACCTACTACAGCCAGTAGGCATCTCTAACAAAATACACCCCGTCCCACCACCCCACCCCATCCACACCACCCCCTTCTATGTAAAGTTATGTCGGTGCCACGCCATCCAGGCCGAAACAAATGAGATCGTGTAGGTGTCACGACAAAAAAACACACAGTCCACACTGTAATGTGGCCGTGTAGGCAACACGGTAAAAACCTCCCAGACCCACACTGTAAATGTGGTTGGTGTTAGGAAGGGCATCCAACTGTAGAAAACCTGCCAGACAGTCCTATGCGAGCAAGACAATCACTCTTGCCTCAAGTGGGAATACCCCCGTCCAAACCCATGCAAGCGTGGAACACGGACGTTAAACGTTGATGATGATGATGATGATGATGATCATATATATATATTTGCTATAGCGTTCTTATATATTTGATATATATTTATCCTTATCGAACCCTCTTTGGATTTTAGTCTTCAAATTTATTATTATCACTATATATATATATATATATATATATATATATAGAAGTGGTTACACAACAGTTAGTTCACCAATTGTTTCACCTTCGCGGATCTTCAGCTCGGGATGTGTATGTTTATAGGAACAGGAAGGACAACCGTACGAACGCGCATGCGCAGAAACTCGGTCACAAATTAAAGCAGCAATTCTTTGCTTAAACTTTAATCTGTTATTTTAATAAATAAATATATATATATATATATATATATATATATATATATATATATACATATATATATATATATATATATATATATATATATATATACGCATGTAAATATATATATATATATACGCATGTGTGTATATATATATAAATAATTTATTATTGAACAAAACACAAGCTTGTAGTGAACTACATTCCGCGGGCTCACATACATTCTCTGTGCGTGATTTGGCTCAGTTCAGCTAATCAGCGCCAGTAGAAGAGGATGTATCCCTACGCGCCCTGAGGAAGAAATTCCCCGCGAGGATTTGAAGAATCTCTCTCTTGTACCAGAAACTTCGAGCCAGTAACACGCATGTTGTAACGGTGAGATTTTGCACCCTAGCCTCGCCGGCTTTTCGGCGCAATGGCACATTCCCTTTTGTAACCTCTTCTTATCTGTAACGTCAACCATATAAGTTAACAAACATTGTTTGTGCTACATCAAACATAAACATACATTTCATCCCTAATTTCTGCTGTTGAAATCATTTTTATGTTACTCGTGTCTCAATAACATCTATAATCCATGCTGCTGGAATTGGCGACCTGACGAAAGGAATGTTGTAAATATAAAGATGGTAAATAGATCGAGGGACCTTCCCTCACGTCTATGTCGACAAGATAATCCAACGAGGATACTATCACTTACCACACTGGCAACTAACGACCCTTCATTCTACTACCCTGCTAAAGTGGTGAACACGACGACTCATTCCATCCTGCTAAAGTGGTGACCGACGTAAGAATTTAACGCAGCCCTTCTTTTTTATTCAGTTGAACTTTTATTGCCACGTTGCCAACCTTTTCGCAAATTGCGAAAATAAAAAATATTCCTTTTAAGATTTTTGAAAAATTAGCAGTATTTCAAAAACTTTTCGCCACGAAGAAATTTCAAAATGGCTACTGACAGGTCCTGTCTACGATCAACAAAGACAGCAGCAGCAGCGACAACATTGTTTAGCCACTGACCAAAACAGGGAATAGTGAGTGGCAGCTTCATAGCCTTACCGACGCAAACCACCACACATCGGAAATTTCAGGACGGCTTGTAGCTTTACCGACGCAACCACCATACATACCTTCTGTCTCGTTACCACAGGGACTCGAGAAATTGAGACAGTAGTTTTCTCACCATTATGGCGTCAGACGTGGCTGCCATGTTTGGTGACTGCTACTCTACAGAAGATTCTTTGACTTTGCTTTAACAATAAGCAACACAACCGTGTGGCGGGACGTTAAAATGGCCACGAAAACTCACAAAAACACCATACATCTAACCCCTAACGGCATTAACAAACTTCTTTTTCAGTTTTCAGATAGAACTAGTGTCTGTACACTGGTGATGTGTGAACTATTTGACTTTGAAAAACTTTGAACTTATTGAGCAATTTCTCTGCTCCCTTAGATTGACTTTGAATTATCAGTTTGTTACATTCACATATTTCTTTGTAGAATGCATTTACTTGTTTTGTGTTCTTTTGCTATTTGCTTGCTCATGGTTTTTGTTCATTCACATTCTTTGCTGTTTTACATGCCTGCATATGCACACATTTTTTTTTGTCACACACCAACATGTTCTTGGTATATGTTCTTCAAACATAATATTCTGCGAGTCCTTTTTCACCTGGTTGAGATGCTGTCACATGCTAGCAGCTCACAGAGCTTAATCCACTGGATTCAAACAGGCACCGCAACACGAGAATACTAATTGCAGCTGAACTCAAACAGCTTCGCATCTCGTTGCACACTGATCGTTCATGACGGCTATCCGTCTTGTTGTTTTTGCCCGACTCGCTGGGAAAGCAACACATTGAACTGGACTTGTCAGCATTTCGGCCACTTCTGTGGATTCGCCCGAATATGGAATTTACACTGCAACCCACCTACAGATTAAACTTGTTTTTTTTTTTCTTTACAAAGCAACCAGCCATTTTTTCCTGGCTCCACAGCACATTCGGCAATACATCTGGGAGGCCAACATTTTCTCGCCTACCCATCATCTCCTTGCCAGCACTGCCATAATAGCTTCGTCCGCAGCTACTGGTGCAGCACTTGCCATTAACATTTAAAGCAAGAACAGCAACTTCGCCCATGTCAGACTTTATCTGTTTTCTGGTAGGCCCTTGAGGGTCTCGTTTAAACTACAAAACAGCTAGTCATTTGACAGCGGCTCAACACGGCCCGTCGCGCTTAATTTTTTTTGTTCTTGCATGAATCTTTCTGCTCAATTATTTTTTCACTGATGTGCTCTTTCAGCATTTGTTCTTGCTGATTCAATGATGTGTGGGTCCTTGGTTTCTTCGTTATCGATTTTCGGCTGAAAATCTGCTCGGAGGTGATGTAGTGAACTACATTCCGCGGGCTCACATACATTCTCTGTGCGTGATTTGGCTCAGTTCAGCCAATCAGCGCCAGTAGAAGAGGATGTATCCCTACGCGCCCTGAGGAAGAAATTCCCCGCGAGGATTTGAAGAATCTCTCTCTTGTACCAGAAACTTCGAGCCAGCAACACGCATAATGTAACGGTGAGATTTTGCACCCTAGCCTCGCCGGCTTTTCGGCGCAATGGCACATTCCCTTTTGTAACCTCTTCTTATCTGTAACGTCAACCATATAAGTTAACAAACATTGTTTGTGCTACATCAAAAATAAACATACATTTCATCTCTAATTTCTGCTGTTGAAATCATTTTTATGTTACTCGTGTCTCAATAACATCTATAATCCATGCTGCTGGAATTGGCGACCTAACGAAAGGAATGTTGTAAATAAAAAGATGGTAAATAGATCGAGAGACCTTCCCTCACGTCTATGTCGACAAGATAATCCAACGAGGATACTATCACTTACCACACTGGCAACTAACGACCCTTCATTCTACTACCCTGCTAAAGTGGTGAACACGACGACTCATTCCATCCTGCTAAAAGCTGAACGACTAAAACACACAATAACAGTTAATATGAAAAGAACTACATACACAAAAGTGAACGAACTTTACAGACAGAAACGCATTAACGGTAAGGAAGTCTGAAATCTCACGACACCAAACGAGGGGGATGACTTCATGAGCGTCATTCGACGTGAAACGAAATACGCCCGAAACGAATGCAATAGGCATTTCAATAAGAAATTAGAATGGATGAATAAGAAAAAAACTAGAAGAAAGAAAAATGGAATATTCACAAAAATACCCAGATAACATCAACAATATCCGTATGACTGATGTAAAACTACCGGAAGAATTTACCAATGACCACACAGTAAATATTTATGGGAACACTTTAATCAGTGAACAAGAACAACAAATCCTGCAGCTACCACCAAAATTTGCCATCTACAAAAAGATTAACCCTATTGAGTGCAAAACGGAGCTGGAAAAGTGTTCACAAAAATACGTTAGAATGCAACACTACCTCTCCAATAATACCTCTCCTTCTCCAACAATACCTCTCCTTCACCAACACTACCTCTCCAATAATACCTCTCCTTCTCCAACAATACCTCTCCTTCACCAACACTACCTCTCCAACAATAACTCTCCTTCACCAACACTACCTCTCCAACAATACCTCTCCTTCACCAACACTACCTCTCCAACAATACGTCTCCTTCACCAACACTACCTCTCCAACAATACCTTTCCTTCACCAACACTACCTCTCCAACAATACCTCTCCTTCACCAACACTACCTCTCCAATACTACTTCTCCTTCACCAACACTACCTCTCCTTCACCAACACTACGTCTCCAACAATACCTCTCCTTCACCAACACTACCTCTCCAACAATACCTCTCCTTCACCAACACTACGTCTCCAACAATACGTCTCCTTCACCAACACTACCTCTCCAACAATACCTTTCCTTCACCAACACTACCTCTCCAACAATACCTCTCCTTCACCAACACTACCTCTCCAACACTACTTCTCCTTCACCAACACTACCTCTCCTTCACCAACTCTACCTCTCCAACAATACCTCTCCTTCACCAACACTACCTCTCCAACACTACTTCTCCTTCACCAACACTACCTCTCCTTCACCAACTCTACCTCTCCAACAATACCTCTCCTTCACCAACACTACCTCTCCAACAATACCTCTCCTTCACCAACACTACCTCTCCAACAATACCTCTCCTTCACCAACACTACCTCTCCAACACTACCTCTCCTTCACCAACACTACCTCTCCAACAATACCTCTCCTTCACCAGCACTTGTATGGGCTCCGCAAAGACCACAAGACAGTCGACGACCCGACAACAGGACCCCCAACAAGACCCGTATGCGAAGCTAATATAGCTAGCAACTACAGGATCTCCTACTTCCTCTCAATGGTTATACGCCCCATAATCAAGATGTCCCCAGATGTATGTGACAGTACAGAGGACCTCCTCAGCAGAATCAGTGAGTGCAACAAAAACAGGAACCTATCCAACTGCATAATAGGCAGCATGGATGTGGTATCACTGTACCCATCCATTAACATTGATTTTGCTGTGGAAAAATGTGTGGTGATGATCATTGAGAGTGAGGTGGAGTTCTGCGACGTCGACACAGACGAACTGGGCCTCCTACTTAGACTTAACTACGACACTGACTATCTAGACAGCCATGACATTAGACGTTTCTGCCCCAGTAGACCCATAAGAGGTAAACCCCCCACCATAACCTCAATGGCAAAAAGACTCCCATGGGAAGGTGGATTGGGTGGACCAAAGCTATACGGACCCCCCCAAAACAATGATCAGGTAAGAAAAATGGTCGCACATGCAATAGGGGCTAGTATCAAAACTACCCTAAAGGGCCACATATTCAAGTTCAACGAGAAGATCTACACCCAAAATGAGGGAGCAGCCATTGGCGTCAGCATAGCTGGTGACGTTGCCAACCTTTTTATGGTATGGTGGGACTCAAAGATCTCCTTGATGAGAGCTCCATAGACCTCATCATGTACTCTCGTTACGTAGACGACATCAATATAATAATAAGGACATCCCCACATCCTAACAAGTTTAATTTAGAACGTAGCACAATGGAAAGCATCCAGCAGATAGCTAATTCCATACACCAGAGTAAAACTGTAACTATCGATTACCCTTCCAAACACCCTAACAATAGACGACCTGTATTAGACACAGAACTCTGGATTAACGCTATAGACGAGAGAGCCCAAATTCTCCACCCACACTATGCTAAACCCATGGCCTCCAAATACCTGATACTCAAAAACTCAGCAATGTCCAGTAGTGCTAAGTTTAATATTCTGATCGCAGACTTGGTACGAGTGATAAAGAACGTGTCCCGCATGTGCGACCCAACAGAAATGGAAAGACACATCCAACACTTCATCAACCGCATGCAGTTCTCTGGCTACAACCAAAGAGACAGAATCAGAGTATACGAAGGAGCCACAGAGAAGTATAAGACCCTCATAGAACTGGACATGAAAGGAATTTGCCCATTATACAGCAGCAAATCAAGGAATAGCTTAGATAGGGCTAGACATAAGATAGGGAAAGCCACCTCATGGTACGACAACCAGAGATACCAGAGTGTCATGTTTGTGGACGCTACGCCTGGAGGGAAATTAGCTAACCAGTGTAGAAAGGCCCTGAGAAAGACCCACTTAAAGATTAAGGTGGTAGAAAAGCCAGGAACCACCATAAAATCCCTGATCAGCAAAACCTACCCTTTTAAGAAAACCCACTGTACTAATAGGAAATGTATCATATGTAGAGTAAACCCCCGGATAAACTGTAAAACTAGAAACGTAGTCTATAGCATAAGATGTACAGAGGGTACTTGCAGAAATATGACAACAACATACATAGGCGAGACAGCTCGTAGTATAGGTGAAAGGATAGACCAACACTGGGGGGAAGTAAAAGGACGAAAAAACGGTTCAGTACTATACGAACATGCCAGACAACAACGCAACGGTAACATAGACAACATAGAAGTTAGAATAATATCTAAACATAGAAATGACCCAGCAGATAGGCAAATCAGAGAGGTCAGCGAAATAGAACTTAGAAGGCCAAGGCTAAACAGAAAAAATGAATGGAATAACAACAACACCCAAACAAACAACATTGACCTAAGAGAAGTATAAATAGATATGTTTCTTTATTAGCCACAGGGGCACAAAAGAAGGGGACAAATACAAAGGGGGAAGTTTACATACAATAAAAATGTGTAAAATATTATCACAAATGTAATTTAAAAATTAGTCGATTTTCCCCAATTGGGGGAGACAGTTCATATGGGTAACACATACCCCCGAAAAAAATGTGCAACCCTCATCTTCAGGAATACGAAGAGTTTGTACCCCTTTCCTCTCCTCCTCTTTTTCCTAAACCTACAGGCTGATATAGAGAGAAGGCCCATTCACTCGGGCCATTCTCGCCACTTTCACCCACCTTTCATAAAACTTGCTGGGGTACAGCACCTCTCTCTCCATCCTGATTCTTCTTCCAAAGTGGTATTTGAAAAAAAGAATCAGTTGTTGGCCGGAGAGAAAGGTGTCTGACCTCAGCCCTTTCAACCTTGTCCACCATACAACCTCTTTCGCCATAGCTATCACACAAAGGAAAACCGCTTCTCCTTCGTTTTTGAAGGAGGGTGGCGGTTTGATCATGACAATGGACTCGGTGGTCAACCGGATTGGTCCCACCCGCGACAATAGTCGTTCTACATAGCCCCACAGGATGTTGTTGGAGATAAATGTGTCCGGGATGATGCCGGTGTACTTAGTGTCACGAATGATCAGAAAAAGGAGGCCTGGAAATGTCATTATGAGAGACTGATGAATGTGGAGAACGAATGGGAGAGAGAGAAATTACCCTTAGTAGATCCGACAGAATTACCAGCTATTGAGATTGACGAATATAGTGTCCAAGAGGCGATTAAGGATATGAAAAATGGTAAGGCTGCTGGACCATCGGGAATAGTTGCTGAGATGCTGAATGCATCAGGGGACGTAGGCACTAAACTGGTTGCACGCATCATCAATCAGGCTATATATGGTGGTGTCATACCCAAAGACTGGTGCAGCAGTATTCTCATAAATTGCTACAAAGGTAAAGGGGGTGCTCTGGAGAGGAGCAATTATAGGGGTATAAAACTGATGGATCAGGTTATGAAAGTGGCAGAAAGGATATTAGCACAACTAATTAGAGAAAGGGTCAAACTAGATGAGATGCAGTTTGGTTTTGTGCCTGGGAAGAGTACAACAGATGCCCTCTTCTTGGTGAGACAATTGCAAGAGAGGTTCTTAGAGAAAAATAAGCCACTATACTACGCCTTTGTTGACCTAGAGAAGGCCTTTGATAGGGTACCCCGATCTCTCATCTGGTGGTCCCTAAGGAAGCTAGGTGTTGAGGAATGGCTTGTGAGGACAGTGCAAACTTTGTACAGAGGTACTCTCAGTAAAGTCAGGGTAGGAATGGAGTTTAGTGAGGAATTCCAGATACAAGTAGGAGTACATCAAGGTTCGGTCCTCAGCCCGCTCTTGTTCATTATAGTCCTCCAAGCCATAACAGAGGAATTTAAGACTGGCTGTCCATCGGAACTTCTCTATGCTGACGATCTGGTTCTTATAGCAGAATCAGTAGAGGAGCTAGAGAATAAATTCTGGCTATGGAAACAGCAGTTGGAAGCAAGAGGACTGAGAGTGAACCTAGCTAAGACAAAAGTGTTGAGTAGAAAAGAGGACAAAACCCTGATTCCGTCAGGGAAATGGCCATGCTCGATATGCAGAAAAGGAACTGGCATAAATTCTATAAAATGCACACAATGAAGATCCTGGGTACACAAGAGATGTAGCGGGATAGCAGGCAAACTAACAGGGAGAGAGAAATATGTATGCAGTAGTTGTACAGGGAAATTAGACAGTAGAAGTCGCATTGATAGACACATTTTTCAAATGCAGGAGGGCGCTATAGAAGTGGTGGATAGCTTCCGGTACCTAGGAGATCAGATTAGCATGGGAGGAGGGTGTTCCGAGGCCATAGTATCTAGAATAAGGAAGGTTGGAAGAAGTTTAGGGAGCTGCTTCCTCTGCTGACGAAGAAGGGTTTCTCCCTGTGTACGAAAGGCCGGTTGTATGATGCCTGTGTGAGGAGCGCGATGCTGCATGGTAGTGAGACATGGGCAGCAACTGCAGAGGATATGCGACGGCTGGAGAGAAATGAGGCAAGCATGCTCCGTTGGATGTGCAGTGTAAATGTGCGTGAACGACCCAGCATAAATGTGTTGAGAGAGAAACTGTGTCTGAGAGGGATAGAATGTAGTGTGCGGGAGAGGAGACTGAGGTGGTATGGACATGTGATGCGCATGGAGGATGACCAATGGGTGAAGAAGTGCCAGGAAATGCCAGTTGAAGGAAGACGTGGTAGAGATACACCACAAAAAAACATGGGTGGAGGTGGTGAGAACAGACCTCAGATCATTGAAGCTCACGGTGGAGATGACGAAGGACCGTGACGAGTGGAGAGATGCTGTGCTGAATAAGACCCGTCCCACCCTTGTAAGCAGGGAAAAACGGACGTAAAATGATGATGATGATGATGATGATGATGATGATGATGATGATATATATGCATATATATATGCATATATCATCATCATCACCATCATCTTCGTTTAATATCCGTTTTCCACGCTAGCATGGGTTTAGACGTTGTCCCACTTGAGGCAAGGCTGGTCGTGTGACCGTGTCTCGCTCATATAGGACTATCTGGCAGGTTTTCTACGGATGGAAAGCCTTCCTAACACCAACCACATTTACAGTGTGGAATTGGGAACTTTTTACCGTGTTACCTACACGGCCACATTACAACGTGGACTGTGAGTGTTTTTTGTTGTGACACCTACATGATCTCGATCTCATTATCTCGTGCTGTTGGTGGGAGTGGGATGATAGGTTAGGGGTAGTGGAGTGGGGTGTATATTTGGTTAAGAGGTGCCTACTGACTGTAGGTTTCGCTTTGTACATAGGCAAGGCGGGTCTTCTGTATTACTGCGTAGCGCCAAAGATCTCGGCCCAGAGACATTGTCTTAGAGAGATGTAAGGTGTAAGGTCGGAATTTATCAGATCATCCCAGGTTTTTCTGGGTCTACCTACTCCGTAACTACCATCAATTTTGATCGCCCTGCACTTTGTTATGCAGCTGTCGTCTTTCATGCGCATCACGTGACCACGCCAACGTCATATATATATATGCATATATATATATGCATATATATATATATATATATATATATATATATATATATATATATATATATATATATATATATATACTCTGCTCTGCGCGAGCATCGAGTGCTCAACCGGCACACCACCTACAGACGCATTTACCTGCAACCCTACAACAACTATATATAGTCCGCTAACAAGGAAATCTTTGATAACAACGCGGAATATTACAACGCAGCTCTAAGTAAGGCGGCACATAGCCAAAATATAACATAGTTTGAAACGCCGGGATGGGGATGGCCCAACGGACACCCACACCCGCGTTGTCCGGGAGGGGGCGAACCCTAACAATACAGGCAGAACAGAAACAAATAAACACCATGAGCCCGACACCACCACACGGGCGATGGTGACGAGTACTCTTAATGAGATGAAACCCAATATGAGTAGCAGTTTCAGGGGTGATGATAACCACCTCGGGCCCGACGACCCCAACCGCAGGAAACGGGGGGGGGGGTAACGGGGGACCACCCCACAGTGGATCTCCCAGCGTAGGCAACGACCACCCCACATATTCGGGCCGTGGAGATAGCAAAACGCATAGCGCCCAAAGGGGAAACAGCAATACGGGAACCACCAGCAACCCAACAACTCTCCAACAACTCACGACGCCCCAACTCACCCATATAGGAGTAGACGCAGAAAAATCACGTGGTACAACCCACCCTACTCAGCGGCCCTAAAGAACAGCTTGGCCCGATTATTCTTTGGAGCACTTGATAAATGCTTCCCGAGGGACCATAGATACCACAAGATCTTCAACAGACACACTGTGAAGCTCTCGTATTCCACCACGAAAAATCTGGCCCAACACATAGCTAGCATCAACAGGAGTAGGCTTAAAAAACACACACAACCAGAAGATTGCAATATAAGCACCCAGCAGAACCATGTGGAAGGAGGGAGGGGGGGGTCTAGTGCCCACCCAAGAAACTCAAACTGACCCGGGGAACCCCCACCGTGCCCGCGGGAATACCACCATGCAACATGTAACGAGAACCCCACACTAGGCACGGAGAGGTCGACCACACTCTGCAACTGCAGAAACCCTGAAACATGCCCCCTTAGTAATGAATGCCTTAAGAAGAACCTAATATACGGATATATGGTTAAAATCCCCAACTCCGAACACCTCTACATAGGAGCCACATCAACGAGCTCTAAATACCGTTGGTATAACCATCGCCATTCCTTCAACAAGGAGGCCAAAAGGAAAAGTACGGCTCTTTCCGATCTGATCTGGAAGCTGAAGCTGGACAGGACCCCGTACTCTATGGCCTGGTCCATAATCAGGAAGGTACCACCCGATACAGGGGGATCTGGCATATGCAAACTATGTCTGAACGAGACCCTCGAGATACTAAGAGGTGGAAGCCGCCTGATAAATCTCAGAACTGACTTCTTCGGGACATGCAGACACCTCAGTGCCGGGACCTTCCTCAAGCTATATGGACAGTAGCAACACACTGAGATGTGAACTCCCCTCAAGCTATAGGGACTTCTCCAGAACATGTAGACACCTCTCGGCCAGACCTCCCTCAAGCTAGTGACAACACCATAGGTTGGGAACTCCCCTCAAGCCATAGGGACCTACCCAGGCTGAGCAGACACCATGATAGCCTAGAGATTGATTCTGACACAGCCTTTCTAATTTGGCCAACATCTTTATAACACACACACACATTTTATTTTACTTGATTTTTCATTGATTTTTCATTGATTTTTCATTGATTTTTCATTTGTTTTGTTTTCTTCACCCTATTGCCTTATATTTAAGTTGAGAATGGTTATAACACACACACTTTCTATTTAATTATCTTATTTCGTTTTATTCTTTTACCATCTTGTTCCTCCTACCACTTTATCCAACATCTTTCTGACCTTGAGGTTGGTTATAGCACACGCACATTTTATTTTATTTGGATCTTCACTTCTATTTTCCACTTTCCATTCTCATATTTCATTTTTCATTTTTCAATTTCCATTTTCATTTCTCATCTTTCATTTTTCATTAATTAATTTTTCATTTATTTTCTATTTATTATTTATTTTCTGTTTTCTTCATTTTATTGCCTTCTATCCCCCCCCCCCACCACCACCACAAGAGATGGTGGCAGGATGGGTGAAGAAACACACACAGATGCTTATAAATGTCAGCAGCAGCAAGACAGGCTGACCAAAACACCAACAACACTACCAAATTAAGGGTAGAGGTCAGATGTACTTAACAATACATATATATATATATATATATATATATATATATATATATATATATATATAATATAAGATCAAAGGATGGTTAAAAGAGTTCCATGTATTCTATTATGCGCATTTCAAAAACAAATATCATCATGCGATGACATTTGCGTTTTCGTCAGATAAAATAGGGAGACATGATATGAAGGTTAAAAAACACTTGTGAATAGTGCAGATTTGAATCAACATATGAAAAGAAATTTAAGATTGATGTGTGATATTGGGGAAAAAAATGAGGGGGTGGGGGGAAAGGATGAAAAAGAGGAGGAGATGAGAGTAAGAATGGTGGGGGAGGAGTATAATAAGGAAGGATGAGAGATGGGTGATAGAAAGAGAGAGATAGCCTTTATAACTGAGAAAAATATTGTTTCACAGAGAGAGGTTAAAAAGCCGTTGGAAGATAATATATAATTTAAAAGAATTTGAAAATTGATGAAGAGAAAAAAAATTAATGAAGAGAAAAAAAATTAAGAATAATGTTAAATTAAGGTTTGTATATTGAAGGGTTTAATAATATGTGCGATGAAAAGAAATTGTTAATATGTATTATTAAAATAAAAATATTAATGTTATTAAGGATATAATGTGAAAAGAAGTAGAAGAGTGGATGAATTATGAGAGGAATTAGTTAGTGTTTAAGTTTGTTTTTATGTAATGCAATATGTATGCGTAATATATGTAAATAGTTTGTTTACAAATGAGCGTAGAAAGCAAAGAAGAAAATAGTGTTTAAGGAAGAGAAGACTCTAACAACAAAATATATATGTTTATGAAGTATTTCCTAATGGTAATAGTATAATGTAATAAAGGAGATTAGTTAGGGTTTAAGTTTGTTTTTATGTATTGTGATATGTAATATGTAAAAGTTAGACGAGCATGAAAGGGAGAAAAAAATATAATGAATTGAGGAGGAATAATCAACGTCAAAAAATGTTTATGTTTACGAAGGATTTTTAGAAGTAATACTATAAAGTATTTAAAAGGTAATAATAAGTTTTATGGCCAATGATATGAAGGAAGAAGGAAGAGTGGCTATATTGTGGTGAGTAATAATAAGAATTGAGAAGTATCTAGGAAGAAAAAGTACAGATTAGAGGTTAGAAATTAAAAGAAGAGAGGAAGAAAGGGAATTGATAAATAGGAAAGATATAGAATGAGTAACTAGTGTTATATAATGTATAATAAACATCATTGAAATAAGGTAGAAAGATGGGTATATTTTTAAAGAAATATACATATATGTCGTTTCTGAATTTGTTTAGCAAGATTCTTTATCTGAAATCGTGTGTTGAAACCGATATTGTTATACTTTGGGAGGGTCATGTTGCCAATAAGAAACACACGCACCAGTTGCTTTCACTTTAATTTATTATAATAAATTTATAAATTTCTGGTTGGTTCCACAACCAGATAGTTGTTTATATATTGTCATAGTTCTTTCGTCACACACTCTGTGACCTCTTCAGTGAATGGGGATTCTTTTCTTTGTTTTGTGCCTCTCCTTTGTTCTGTCCTACGCCATTTTGTTTCTGTGTGTGTGTTGTGTGCTCAGTCTGCGCATGCACCACATCCGGGTGTCTGTGTGTGTTTATGTTCATTTATATATTTGTTTATTTACATGTTACTGGTTGGTTGTTTGTTCTATGTGTGTGTGTGTTTTCATTTTGTCCTTAATTGTAAGTTGTGATGTTGCTGTTCCACTCATATTTTCTATTTAATTTTGGTTGTAATTCTTTTATGTTTATTGCCTCTGTGATTTGTCTAAACATTGCGTCTTTTCTGTGTGTAGATTCTATTTTTATTTCTATGTTCTCTAATTTACCCTTGTGTTCTATTTTAGCATGTTGGTAGAGTACAGATGATTCTTTACTATCTTGAAGGTCTCGCCAGTGTTCATTTATCCGTTCCCCTACACTACGAGCTGTCTCACCTATGTACACTATATTTTTGTCTCTACATTGTCCTTCAGTACATCTTATGCTATACACTACATTTCTAGTTTTACAGTTAATATGGGGGCTTATTTTACAGGTTATACATTTCTTATCTATACATGAGGGTCTTTGAAAAGGGTATGTCTTGCTAATAAGTGTTTTTACGGAGGTACCTGGTCTTTCTACTATCTTAATATTGAGTTTATGTTTATCTAGGGCCCTTCTAAATTTGTAAGCTAATTCACCTCTAGGGGTTGTATCGATGAACATTACACTCTGGTATTTATTGCTATCATACCATGAGTTTATTCTATTAGCCTTGTTCCTAGTTCTTTCTATTCTATTCCAAAATTTGCTCCTATACAAGGGGCAGGTCCCATTTATGTCATTATTTACCATTTTTTCCCATTTGGTTCTGGCTCCTCTATACACTCTGATTTTATCTCTCTGATTGTAGCCAGAGAACTGCATACGGTGGATGAAGTGTTGTATGTGTCTCTCTAGTTCTTCGGGGTTGCACATGCGGGACACGTTTCTCATCACCCGTACCAAATCCGCAATCAGTATGTTGATTTAGGTATGGTCCGAAACGGCCGAGTTTCGGTGGATCAGATGTTTGGAAGTCATGGGTTTGGCATAATGGGAATGGAGGATTTGTTTTTTGTTATAAATGGTATCTAACCAGAGCTCTGTGCCTAGTACAGGTAATCGATGGTTGGGGTGTTTAAAAACACTTATTAGCAAGACATACCCTTTTCAAAGACCCTCATGTATAGATAAGAAATGTATAACCTGTAAAATAAGCCCCCATATTAACTGTAAAACTAGAAATGTAGTGTATAGCATAAGATGTACTGAAGGACAATGTAGAGACAAAAATATAGTGTACATAGGTGAGACAGCACGTAGTGTAGGCGAACGGATAAATGAACACTGGCGAGACCTTCAAGATAGTAAAGAATCATCTGTACTCTACCAACATGCTAAAATAGAACACAAGGGTAAATTAGAGAACATAGAAATAAAAATAGAATCTACACACAGAAAAGACGCAATGTTTAGACAAATCACAGAGGCAATAAACATAAAAGAATTACAACCAAAATTAAATAGAAAATATGAGTGGAACAGCAACATCACAACTTACAATTAAGGACAAAATGAACACGCACACACACATAGAAAAACAACCAACCAGTAACATGTAAATAAACAAATAAATAAATGAACATAAACACACACAGACACCCGGATGTGGCGCATGCGCAGACTGAGCACACAACACATACACAGAAACAAAATGGCCAGAACAAAGGAGAGGCACAACAACAAAGAAAAGAATCCCCATTCACTGAAGAGGTCACAGAGTGTGTGACGAAAGAACTATGACAATATATAAACAACTATCTGGTTGTGGAACCAACCAACCAACCAGAAATTTATAAATTTATTATAATAAATTGAAGTGAAAGCAACTGGTGCGTGTGTTTCTTATTGGCAACATGACCCTCCTAAAGTATAACAATATCGGTTTCAACACACGATTTCAGATAAAGAATCTTGCTAAACAAATTCAGAAACGAAATATCGTAAGCCTTAGCCAAGCTAACAAGATACTGAAAACCACCATGTTCTGTTGTCTACGAAAAACCATAACATCTCGACAACTACACTTCATAAAAGAATGTGCCTCGTCCCGAGTTTACACCAACACCATCAACACCAACGTAAGAAGATTACAACTCACCAAAAAACAAGCAGATAGGCTAAAACGAACACTAATTCTAAATATAAAAAAGAAGATCTATAGAGAATTATGTCACCAAGAAAAACATAAGCGTAACCTAATACAAGAAATAGCTAGGATCACCACACCAAGAGAGAAACTAATATTTTAAGCCTTATACGTCCTGAAGAACAGTACATTACTCAAGAATGTGATAAGCACTTTAACAAGAAACTAAAGTGGCTTAAGCAGATAAAGCTAAATCAGGATACTGTAGAGAATACCAATAGATATCCCGACAAAATTGACGGTATAAATATGGCCGACACCTCATTAACAGATGAGTTCAACAACAACAACAACACAAATATATACGGCAACACGGTAATAGATGACGATGAGTTATCTGTATTACTTCTACCACCGAAATTTGCGACATTCAAGAAGGTAAATATGATTAGTTGTCTGTCAGAAATAGAAAAATCATTTACAAAACTACGTTGGAGCCTCAAAAACAAAAACAAAAACAAAATTAACATTATACGCACACACATATACAACAACAACAGACACACAGACACAAACAACAATAACAACAACACACACACCAACAACAACAACAACAACAACAACAACAACAATAATAATAACATACCCAGAAACAACAACAACAGACACGCAGACACAAACAACAATAACAACACACACAACAATAATAACACACACGGAGACAACACACATCAACAACAGCACACATCAACACAACAACACACACACATTCAATGCCTCTTACCACCACCACAATCTTAACAAACACACAGACACAGAAAACAAGTAATGACAGTAGCACAGAAATCACAGAAATAAGGGAAAGTAATAGGATTAAAAGAAGGGAGACTAAGGACAAAGAAAATAACCAAGACGAACACACAGACACACAAAACAATGACCCAGTGGAAAGAGACAGGAGTAATTATGAGAGACATAGAAACAACCATGAGGCTGTTGGTGGAAATAGAAATAGAAACAACACAACTAACAATAACAATAGCACTAGTACACATAAAGCAGCAGCCTGGAACTCTACTTTTTATAATCCCTCCGATAAATCGTTCGACCTGCGACGAGTCCACGCCACGACTTTACCATTTAACAAATGCACGCAATTACCGTCGCAAGTCGATGAACAAACAGAAGCACAATTTAGTATAGCTAGATCCGAACTTAGAAATATTATAGAACAGTATAGCAAGAAGCATAATAGAATGGAGGCCCAGCAACTGGGAGAAAAATCTGCAAATGGCTTGCGTAAGCTCATGCAGCGCTCGCGTAATGGAGAGATAGCATGCTTTCCAACAGACAAGTCTGGCAGAATGTCGGTTGACAGCCTGCCAAATTACATCCAGGCAATGCAACCCCACATCACAAACACAAGAGAGGTAACACCACAGGAGCATGAGGATAGAGAAAAAGCCCTCAATGCCCATATGGTGATGTGGACGAATATAATGCAGCCCAACAAAAGGACTGCCAACAACTTCCAGGCCTGGAACAGTGACGTGCCGGCGTTGTATGGGCTTCGAAAAGACCATAAAACGGGCAGTGACCCTGTCACGGGACCACCAACATGGCCAGTCTGTGGAGCTAACATTGCTAGTAACTACAGACTGTCCTACCTCCTCTCCCTGATCATACGCCCCATCATTGAAATGTCCCCAGATGTATGTGACAGCACGGAGGACCTCCTCAGCAGAATCGCCGAGAGTAACCGATCTAGGGATCTAACAAACTGCATAATAGGTAGTATGGATGTTGTGTCCCTGTATCCATCTATTGACGTGGATTTTGCTGTGGAGAAATGCGTAGAAATGATCAGTGAGAGCAATGTTGAGTTCCGTGGGATTGATACCAGTGAGCTGGGACTCCTACTTAAACTTACCTATACTAATAATTACCTAGACACATATGACCTTAGCAACCTGTGCCCTACAAGACCAGCAAGAGGCAGACCACCTACCATTACCTCAATGGCCAAGAAAACCCACACAGATAGATGGAACGGGTGGACCAGAGCCATACGGACACCCGAAAACCACGATGAACTGAAGAAAATGATTGCACATGCGGTAGGGGCCAGCATAAAACTAACCCTTAAGGAACATATGTTCAAATTTAATGGAAAAACATATGCCCAAGAGGAAGGAGCAGCCATTGGTGTTAGCATTGCAGGCGACATAGCTAACTTATTCATGGTATGGTGGGACAGTTAACTTAAACTTAAACTTAAAGAACAATTAGAAGACCCCTTAACCCTGATAATGTACTCCCGCTACGTTGATGATATAAACATCGTAATTAAGACACCCCCACTAGAGAACAGTCAGGAACTAGAGAAAAACACAATGGAAAGCATCCAGCAAATAGCTAACTCCATCCACCAGAGTATTAGAGTTACTATAGACTACCCAAGTAAACACCCCAACCATCGATTACCTGTACTAGACACAGAGCTCTGGTTACATACCATTAATAACAAAAAACAAATCCTCCATTCCCATTATGCCAAACCCATGACTTCCAAACATCTGATCCACCGAAACTCGGCCGTTTCGGACCATACCAAAATCAACATACTGATTGCGGATTTGGTACGGGTGATGAGAAACGTGTCCCGCATGTGCAACCCCGAAGAACTAGAGAGACACATACAACACTTCATCCACCGTATGCAGTTCTCTGGCTACAATCAGAGAGATAAAATCAGAGTGTATAGAGGAGCCAGAACCAAATGGGAAAAAATGGTAAATAATGACATAAATGGGACCTGCCCCTTGTATAGGAGCAAATTTTGGAATAGAATAGAAAGAACTAGGAACAAGGCTAATATAATAAACTCATGGTATGATAGCAATAAATACCAGAGTGTAATGTTCATCGATACAACCCCTAGAGGTGAATTAGCTTACAAATTTAGAAGGGCCCTAGATAAACATAAACTCAATATTAAGATAGTAGAAAGACCAGGTACCTCCGTAAAAATACTTATTAGCAAGACATACCCTTTTCAAAGACCCTCATGTATAGATAAGAAATGTATAACCTGTAGAATAAGCCCCCATATTAACTGTAAAACTAGAAATGTAGTGTATAGCATAAGATGTACTGAAGGACAATGTAGAGACAAAAATATAGTGTACATAGGTGAGACAGCTCGTAGTGTAGGGGAACGGATAAATGAACACTGGCGAGACCTTCAAGATAGTAAAGAATCATCTGTACTCTACCAACATGCTAAAATAGAACACAAGGCTAAATTAGAGAACATAGAAATAAAAATAGAATCTACACACAGAAAAGACGCAATGTTTAGACAAATCACAGAGGCAATAAACATAAAAGAATTACAACCAAAATTAAATAGAAAATATGAGTGGAACAGCAACATCACAACTTACAATTAAGGACAAAATGAAAACACACACACACATAGAACAAACAACCAACCAGTAACATGTAAATAAACAAATAAATAAATGAACATAAACACACACAGACACCCGGATGTGGTGCATGCGCAGACTGAGCACACAACACACACACAGAAACAAAATGGCGTAGGACAGAACAAAGGAGAGGCACAAAAACAAAGAAAAGAATCCCCAGTCACTGAACAGGTCACAGAGTGTGTGACGAAAGAACTGTGACAATATATAAACAACTATCTGGTTGTGGAACCAACCAACCAACCAGAAATTTATAAATTTATTATAATAAATTGAAGTGAAAGCAACTGGTGCGTGTGTTTCTTATTGGCAACATGACCCTCCCAAAGTATAACAATATATATATATGCCTTTGAGAAAAAGGATTTTAAACTGGTAAAGTATTAGATATTAGCTGTATATTTTATAGAATGTTCTGTGGAATTTATGCAAGCAGAGAGAAAATAAGTCAGTGCGTCTATTTATTATAGAATCTAAATTAGATATAATGGTAAATTTCTCACATAAACAAAGATTACATGTTTTGTATAGAGAGGCATTCTTCAAGTAGGGAGAGGCAGAACAAACTTTCCTGCAAGAGATGTTATAGTTAATATTTTTGTCTTTCAAGGACCATATGAGTTCTGAGAGTGGTGTTGGTTCTTTTAAGTTGGTATTTAAAAGAAGAATGATGATTATAAAGACGGGCTTTAAAGGAGTTGGAAGTGGAGCCAAAATAGGTAAAGGAATTGGTGTCAGTTATAACTTTACATTCATAGATTAAGTTTTTTTCAAGACAATTGTTGTTGAGAGGACATTTATTTTTAACAGGGCAATTACAATTGCGATTAGAGAGATTAACAGAGTTATTAACAAGTGACCTAGTGTTATCTATAGGAGGAATTGGAAGTTATTTACGATAGGAATAATAGTTTCCTGATTTAGATTGGTATTAAGAACATTTGACGAAGTTACGTTTGACGTCGTATTTGGGTTTGCAGAAACTAGCCCAGAGTTAACAATGACGTCGGGAGTACTATTACTATTATTATGATATTCAGTGTTGGAAGGAAGTGATTTAGTATTTAATATTTTATTGTTGTGTTTAAAGATAATATTGGAGATGTTGGAGGAAATCGAATAGGAAAATTTTATAGTATGTTTGTTAAATATTTTACTATAGATATGTGAGGGAGGGAAGCATTTATTTAAAGCACTAAAGAATAATTTAGGAATATTATTATTAATAGAGATGGAGAAAGGAGCATTATACCAGATTATATTTTTGTATCTAGGTCTTTTATTAAAGTTATTAGAATGATCATAATTAAATATTTTACTGTAAGATCTTCTAGGATTGATTTCTTTACTGTATTTGATTTTATCAGGATAACCGGCTTTAGAAAGCGCGTTATTATAGTAATTGGCGTTAGCATCAAAAATATTTTTATTAGATGATAGGTTTGATATTCTTTTTCCAATATTACTAACTATAGCATTTTTAATGTTAGTGGGGTGGTTAGATTTAAAATTAACATAATTTAGATTCTCATTGTTTTTATGGTAAGGGTAATATAGGCCAGTGTCAAGATTAAGGGATATATCCAAGAAGTTAGCTAGTTTGACGTTGTTATCAAATTCAATTTTTAAGTTATGTTGGTTAAAGAGATCACGTATAGTGTTCTTAATATTAAGGTTAACTATGTTGCAATTTAAGATAGTAAAAAGTCCATCGTCCCGATAAATTCCACCGCGAAGTTGAGGAATTTTCCGATTCAAAGAGTTCAAAATAAAGATACCAATTAAATCTGTCAATTGAGATGAATCGGATGCACCCATTGTAATGTCAAAGTTGTTGGAGGTATCAGCTCTAGTCCAGTAATCATTGTTGAGAAGTGAGGGTGAAATAGAAGAATAGTAGCTGGCAATATCAAATTGAATAAATTTTTGTTTGTTTTTCTTATTCAAGTTGTTGAACCAGCCAATTACTTCAGATGTACCAAACCATAAATTTAAGTTAGAAGTAGAGCAATTAGAACGAACCTGTGGGATAATTCTATTCAAGATGGCTTTGCTAACAACCCCCAAATCTGATTTAGAGGGGGCGATTAGTTTAACAGGTAGTTCCGTACGAAAGTTGTTTTTGTGATCCTTGAGATTTATCCTCGGAGTTCTTGCGAGGAATGGTTCGGTCTTTTTTTCGATGCCAAGTTTTGACATAATCTCAGAAGCTTCAAAGTTTATGGAATCTAAATTATCATGGTTAGTTTTGCGATATTTCTTCCTTAGTTCTTTAAGGATAAGGTTGTTATAGTTATCCTTAGATATACCATATAAATTATTTGTTTTGTTGGAGTGGACTAAAACATTTTTTGAGGAATTAAGGTTTAAAATCGTATTCTTGAGATTTACAAGGTGCTCTTGTCTTCTATAAGGGTTTCTCTTGAATTTAAGATTTTTTATAATGTTAGTTAACTCTTCCTCGAATTGCACTAAATTTTTGTTGGAAGGAGGATTCCTTCTAGAGTTAAATAAATGATCGAGAAAGTTATGTTCCTTGGTATAGAAGTTCCCTTTTAGGCGCTGGTCATAGTAAAATGTATTCGGCCAATTCTATCTTAAGATATAATTAACCTGTAATTGTAAGATAGCATTGTGATTTTTTTAATTCATTTCTCACTATCTAATTTTATATATTTTTTTATTTCTTTATTGTCTCCTTCTCTCATTTGATTTACCTATTCTATAACCTCCCTCCTCCACTTCATACACTATCCTTAGAATCTGCTGTACACATATCACCTTCAACGCTTGACCGCTCCACTCACTCCCCTATTGTTCTACAGGCAAGTTCAGCCACCCTTAGCTCCCACCAAATGCCATGATAGACTTATTTGTGTTTACAACAAATTTTAACCAATCCTCTTGACAAGTTCGGCTAAAAATTCTAATTTAGTCCAGAAATAGCCGTCTTGAGGTCTGCCGTCGGGGGTCATACTTTTTCCTATTTCCCACTCTACCACCCTAAGTATTGAGTACTCTGGTGCGTTATGGTCCATCTGGTTCCTTACCACAATTCCTTTCTTATATATATATATATATATATATATATATATATATACATATGTATATACACATATCATTATCATCATCATCACCGTTTAACGTCTATCTTCCGCACTAGCATGGGTTTAGACGGGAATTGTCCCACTTGAGGCAAAATTGGTTGTCTTGCTCGTATAAAGCTGTCTGGCAGGTTTTCTACAGCTGGATGCCCTTCCTAACAGCAACCACGTTTACAGTGTGGACTGGAAGATTTTTACCGTGTTACCTACACAGCCACATTACAGCGTGGACTGTGAGTTTTTTTTTGTTGTGACACCTACACGACCTCATTTATTTAGGACTGGATGTTGTGGTACCAACATAACTTTACAGAGAAAGGGGTGGTGTTGATGGGGGTGGGAGTAGTGGTAATGGGATGGGGGTGTAGTTTTGGTTAAGAGATGCCTACTGACTGTAGGTTTCGCTTTGTACATAGGCAAGGCGAGTCTTCTGTATTACTGCGTAATGCCAAAGATCTCGGTCCAGTGACATTGTCTTGGAGAGGTGTAAGTGTGTAAGGTCGGAATTTATCAAATCGTCCCAGACTATCAAGTGGCCAGGAGGGAAGCTAGGAGACAAGTGCACTTCACAAGAAGGGAAGCAGAGGGAAGAAAGTTCAAGCATGTTCTACAATGCGAGGACCAAAAACGTGAGGTGTTCAGGATTGCTAGGCAATGTGTCAAGGAAAACCGTTATTTTGTCGGGGAGAAGTGTGTCCTTAATAATGATGGTGTACTTGCCATCACTGATGCTGATAAGAAGGTAGCTTAGAAGTGTCACTACGAAAGGCTACTAAATGAGGAGAATAAATGGGAGAAAGACAGTCTCCTCCACATCGATCCAATAGAGGGACCAGCAGTGCAAGTTGAAGGTAGTATAATAAGTAAGGCAATCCAAGATATGAAGACGGACAAGGCAGCTGAGCCTTTGGAAATAGTTGCTGAAATGCTGAAAGCATCTGGAACGGTGGGACACACTATGGTCACCCAGATAGTAAACCAAGTCATACAGAATGGGGTCGTACCGAAGGACTGGCGTAGCAGCATCATCATTAACTGCTACAAGGGTAAATGAGATGCCCTAGATAGGGGAAACTATAGAGGCATTAAATTAATTGACCAGGTCATGAAGGCCACAGAAAAAGTAATAGCGCAACTAATCAGGGAGCGAATTGATCTGGATGAAATGCAGTCCGGGTTTGTATCAGGTAAAAGTACCACAGACGCTCTTTTCATTGTACGACAACTACAGAAGTACCTAGCTAAAAGTAAACCCCTATACTTAGCTTTTGTTGACTTGGAGAAAGCCTTTGACAGAGTCCCCCGCTCCATTATCTGGTGGACTCTCAGAAAACTAGGTGTTGATGAATGGCTTGTGAGAGCTATACAAGCCATGTATAAAGAAACAGTCAGCAAGGTTAGAATTAACAACGAATATAGTGAAGAGTTTAGCGTAAAAGTTGGTGTTCATCAAGGCTCCGTCCTTAGCTCCCTCCTATTTATTATTGCCCTTCAGGTCAATAATAAATAGGAGGGAGTTAAGGACGGAGCCCTGATGAACACCAACTTGGGAGTTCAAGACCGGCTGCCCATGGGAACTCCTATATGCTGATGATCTAATGCTTATAGCTGAATCAATGGCTGAACTAGAGAAGAAATTCCAAACATGGAAGCATGGCCTAGAATCAGAAGGCCTTAAAATTAACCTGTCTAAGACTAAAGTTCTAGTATGTAGGAAGGAAAATAGGGCACTGGTCCCATCTGGGAAATCGCCATGCTCAGTGTGTAGGAAAGGAGTAGGCAGAAACTCCATTTTATGTCCCAAATGCAAAGTATGGGTGCATAAAAGATCTAGTGGGATCACAGGTAAGCTAACTAAGAATATAGATTTTATATGTGGCCGGTGCTCAGGTGCAATAAGTAGCAGCAAGTGCCCACAGAATACTAGCTCATTCCATTGCACAGATGGTTCTATAGAAACAGTGGACACCTTCCGTTACCTGGGTGACAAAATCAGCAGTGATGGAGGGTGTTCCGAAAGTACAGTAGCTAGAGTCAGAATGGGATGGAAAAAGTTCAGAGAGCTTATTTATACCACTATTGGCTGCTAAAGGTTTCTCTCTAAAAATGAAAGGCAGGCTGTATGATGCCTGCATACGAACAGCAATGTTACATGGCAGTGAGACTTGGGCATTAGTGCAGAGGACATACGCAGACTGGAGAAGAATGAAGCTTGCATGCTCCATTGGATGTGTAATAGTAATATATGTGAACGGCAAAGCATAAATGAACTAAGTGAGAAATTAGGAATAAGAGGGATCAGATGCTGTTTACTCGAGAGAAGACTACGTTGGTACGGTCACATGATGCGTATGAAAGACGACAGCTGTATCAAAAAGTGCAGGGCGATCAAAATAGATGGTAGCCACGGAGAAGGCAGACCCAGAAAAACGTGGTTGGTGTTATGAAGGACATCCAGCCGTAGAAAACCCGCCAAACAGTCCTATATGAGCAAGACAACCAATCTTGCCTCAAGTGGGAAAATTCCCGTCCAAACCCATGCTAGCGTGGAAGATGGACATTAAACGATGATGATGATGATGATGATACAATATATTAATAAATGGAAACTATATTTATAAAACCATAATTATTTTATTATATATATTTCAAGGGCAACCAAGGCAAATTATGGTGCGCTCTCATCAGATAAAATACAGATTTGTTTTATAAATAAATATTGACATACCCAGAAAAAAGACAACCTTAATGGTTGAAGTTCTCTGGATAGAGAACTTCAACCATTAAGGTTGTCTTTTTTCCGGGTATGTCAATATTTATTTATAAAACAAATCTGTATCTCAATAGCTGTTGAGTGCTTTATATCAGTTATACAATTTTTAAGGTTGTTGAATCCCAACAAATTAAATATAACCTCTGCATATATACATATATATATATATATATATATATATATATATATATATATATATATAAACATATGTATATACCCTGGGTTATATATACATGTACAATCGTGGGGGTGGGGTTGTTTGAAGGTAGACATGTACAATGATGGGAGGGGGTGATGGTAGACTGGTAGACATGTACAATGACATCAAGGATGGAACTTGGCAGGGTTAGTGGCCTTGACATAGGCCACTTCTCAGTAGGGTGTTGTAGTATTCTCCAAATATTTCAATTGGTAATATTGGATATTTAGTAATTAATCTAAGCCTTTATTTGTTAGTTATGTAATATTAAGATTTGAGTAGAGTTTCTGTTGCATATTTTATTCAATCTATTATCTTTCCAATTATGGTTAATACTCAATAGTCCTTTTGCATTGTCATGTCAATAACATACTTCATTAAGTAAAGGTTTTGTGTCATGTCATGTTTTATTTGCTTCTATCTAGTTTATTATTTCCTTTATTCTGTTCAGGCTGTGGAAACAGAACTTAGAATCAAAATGATTTAAGGCAAATTTGGATTAACCCTTTACCATTTACATTACTCAATTTATACTATTGTATTTTCACATTAAAGGCTTTACCTTACATAATTATCTCACATAATATTGCATGCTCCAATGGATGTGTAATAGTAATATATGCGAAAGGCAAAGCATAAACGAACTGAGAGAGAGACTGAGCATAAGAGGAATCAAATGCTGTGCGCAGGAGAGGAGGTTACGTTGGTATGGACATGTGATGTGTATGAAGGATGACAGTTGCATAAAAAGGTGTAGAGCACTAGAAGTTGATAGAAGCCGCGGAGTGGAGAGACCCAAGAAGACCTGGGATGAGGTGATAAAAGCCGACCTTACCCAATTGCACCTCTCAAGGGTGATGACACATAACTGTGACCTCTGGCGTCACACAGTAATACAGAAGACCCGACTTCCCACAAGAACAAGCCGAAGCTGAAGCATATAGACAATATGCCCCCACACCCTCCCACTGCAAAGTGGCTGTGGAGGTGCCATGGCAATGAAGCACCCAGCCTACACTGTAAAGTGGACGTGTAGGCGCCACGGAAAAAAGCACCCAGCACTAAAATGAGGTTGGTGTTAGGAAGGGCATCCACCTGTAGAAATCAAGCCAGAAACAGTTCCTGTATGAGCAGGACAAGGTCAGCCGACTGGAAACTGCCCACAACAGGACAACCCGTCTAACTCATGCTAGCGTGGAAGAATGGATGTAAAACAGTGATGATGATGATGATGAATATCGAATCTATGAGATTTTGATATTATTTATTTTGAGAACAATACCTTAAAGTTGGTATGAGCAGCCAGTTATGAAAAAGGTGAGAGAGTTCTGGCTGGATATGGCTGGTTTAAATGCTAAAAGGTTAAGGTAAATTTGGTTTAAACCAAAGTTATATTAAATAAGAAAGAAGACAGGATCTTGATCCCATCAGAGAAGTCTCATTGTTCGATATTACTCTATCACTCCAACAGGCTGAGGCCATGCTGAAAATATATTTAAATCTAACTTACAATGCTTTTCCAGTGAAAGTTCCAGTCAGATGGATTTTGAGACCAGGTAGTATAAATTGGACTTGTGACCCAGGGTTAAACTTCATAGAAGGAGATCCATAAGTGAAATCTTTTATCTTTAGGCTGAAATAAATAAAAATATTTGTATACATTTTTTTGTCAAACTTTAATGAGTTTAGTTGCAGATAGTTTTATGAAGTTATATCTATGAAATTATATACACACTTATTAAAAAAACATACACATACATACATACATACATATATACATACATACATATATACATGATGGCTGCTCCCTCGTTATCGAGTATGGCCATTGCACGATATAACATTATTAATAATTATTAATTAATGCTATCGTGCAATGCCTGTGCGTGAAGATTTTTTTTTTAAAGTGAAGAAAGACTGTACACTGAGCCAATCCCACTCTCTGAGTGACAGTAGCTATAACCCGAAAGAAGAAAAGATCAACATCATCGGTAACTACTGAGCCACAGGTTTTATGTCGGAGTTATCCCAGTTTCCGGGGTTACCTTCTCGTAGAAGAATGCCCTGACAAAGACTAGGGGTCCTTCACTCACAGTGGTTTAACCAGTGGGTATCCAGCCCAACTATTTCTATGTCCCCACCCATATACTTACACATGCACACACATATACATACATATGTATAGACATATTTACACATTTTTGGATGGCCATTCACTCTTATGAGTTCTTCTGCCTTTTGCACATGTATACATACATACATGGTGTGGCTGCCAACTCGTTTTCGAGTACGGCCACTACTTTATATCCATGTAGGAAAACCCCTACCGATGCGCTGAACGAGTGTGACTTTTTAGTCCAGCCAGCCACTTGAAAACTCTGGTACAAACACTACACTTGTGACAATTATTGACACATAGTGTTGGGCCCATGGTACCATGTGATGACAAGTGCAGAGAGATCTCCAGATACAAAGCAATGCATGTGCCGTGAAGCTTTTATAGTGAGCAAAGGCACTGCACAAAGCCAGTCTCACTCTCTTAACCAAGATGATATTTACCAAAAAGAAGAACAAGTCAACATCATTGGATACCATCAGGGTTGCAGGTGTTATATCAGAGTTTTCCTTCTCCTAGAATTCTGCCTTGACAAAGGCTAAGGGGTCATCTCTCCCAGTGATTTTGGATGGCCATTGACTCTTAAGAGCTCCTTTGCCCTTTCACAGGTTTTGTTTTTAGTCCTGCAGGATGTCCAAAGTCACCCTCCTCACCAAGAAACCTTGGTGGGGTTGCCAGTTTAGTCGCCAATGACCCGACCATGAGACAGGTTGTACTGGGATACATGTTACCAGTAGCACCAACTGGTGACCTGACATACATACATACATATATACATACATACATGTATACATATATACATACATGTATACATACATATATACATACATGTATGAGGATTGCAGAGTTTTCACAGACAATTGCTGTCTCATTGTTTCTTCATTGTCATCCCATCCGCATCTATACATACATTATATATATACATATATATATATATAAAAATCATCATCATTTAACGCTAGCATGGGTTAGACTGGTTTGTCCCATTTGAGGCAAGTTGGGTCAGGTGACTGTTTTTTGCTCATGTAGGACTGGCTGGTTTTCTATGGCTGCCCTTCCTAAAGCCAACCACATTTGCACATCATCATTTAACGTCCTTTTTTCCATGCTAGCATGGGTATCTTGCTTTCATGGGCTGCTTTATCCATGGAAAATTGTTATACTTAGATGTCCTTCCTGAAGCCAATCCTTATTTTCCAGTATAGTAGTGATTCACTGAATTAACGTGTTTTGGAGATAGACGGACATAAACACATATACACATATACATACATACAAATAGCAGCCTGTCAGAATTACTATCAAATAAAAAGTCATAGATCTGCCCGAAGCTATAACAGATGACACATGCTTTAGAAGCAAACTTCTAAACCACACACCCTTGAATTAATATATATATATATATATATATATCATCATCACCATTTTACGACCATTCTTCTACACTAGCATCAGTTAGACAAGTTGTCTTGTTGTGAGCAATGTCACGTCAGGTGACAGTGTCTTGCTCATACAGAAATGATTTTGGCTTGGTTTGTACAGCTGGATGCCCTTCCTAATTCCAATCTCATTTACAGTGAGTACTGGGTGTCTTTTGTTGTCACCTACACGAGCACTTTACAGTGTGGATGGGTGCTTTTTGTCGTGACACCTACATGACCACTTTGCAGGGTGGGCTTGGGGTTTCACTGGATGCATTTACTTTGGCCTGTCCTCATGGGGGTGTATGGGAGGGTGGGGTGAGGCATACTGTATATATGCTTCAGCTTCGGCTTGTACCCGTGGGAAGTCTGGTCTTCTGTATACTGCGTAATGCCAGAGGTCTCAGTCCTGTGTTATCACCTTTGTGACATGCAATTGGGCAAGGACGGCTTTTATCACCTCATCCCAAGTCTTCCTGGGTCTCCCCACCCTGAGGCTTCCATTGACTTTGGGTGCTCTGAACCTTTTTATGCAGCTGTCATCCTTCATACATATCACATGTCCATACCAATGCAGTCTCCTCTCCTGCACACAGCATTTGATTCCTCTTATGCCTAGTTTTTCTCTCAGTTCATTTATGCTTCACCATTCACGTATATTCATCATCACCATTTTACGTCCGTTCTTCCACGCTAGCATGGGTTAGACGGGTTGTCCTGTTGTGGGCAGTGTCTGGTCGGCTGACCATGCCTTGCTCATACAGGAACTGATCTGGCTTGATTTCTACAGCTGGATGCCCTTCCTAACACCAACCTCATTTACAGTGAGTGCTGGGTGCTTTTTCGTAGCGCCTACACGTCCACTTTACAGTGTGGGCTGGGTGCTTTTTTGCCGTGGCACCTCCACGACCACCTTGCGGTGGGGGGAGTGGGGGCATATTGTTTATATGCTTCAGCATGTACCCATGGGAGGTCGGGTACCCTGTATTACTGCGTGACGCCAGAAGTCACGGTCGTGTGTCATTGACTTTGAGAGGTGTAGTTGGGTAAGGTCGGCTTTTATCACCTCATCCCAAGTCATCTTGGGTCTCCCCACTCCGCGGTTTCCATCAACTTCTAGTGCTCTGCACCTTTTTATGCAGCTGTCATCCTTTATACGCATCACATGTCCATACCAGCGTAACCGCCTCTCCTGCACGCAGCATTTGATTCCTCTTATGATCAGTCTCTCTCTCAATTCCTTTATGCTATGTCGTTCACGTATATTACTGTTACACATCCATCGGAGCATGCAGGCTTCGTTTCTCTCTAATTTACGTAAGTCTTCCACCTTCAGCGCCCAGGTCTCACTACCATGCAACATTACTATTACATATCCATCAGAGCATGCAAGCTTCATTTTTTTCAAATCTACGCAAGTCTTCTGCACACAATGCCCAGGTCTCCCTACCATGCAACATTGCTGTTCATATGTACACATCATACAGTCTGCCTTTCATTCTGAGGGAAAAGCCTTTTGTAGCTAGCAGTGGTAGTATCTCCCTGAACGTCTTCCATCCTGTTCTTACTCTGGCTACTGTACTCTCAGAACACCCACCTCCACTGTTAATTCAGTCACCTAAGTAGCAGAAGCTGTCTACTATTTCTACCGAGCCCTCCCAGAATTTGGCAGCACTTGTTTCCTGTGGTTGTTTGTTGCTTACTGTCCTAGTGCAGCTGCTACATGTAAAGCCTACATTCTTAGTTAAACTTCCTGAGATCCCACTACATCTCTTGTGCACCCACAGTTTGCATTTGGGGCAGAGGATGGAATTTCTACCAATACCTTTCCTACATACTGAGCAGGCCATTTTCCTGAGAGGATCTGGGTTCTGTTCTCTCTTCTACTTACTAGGACCTTAGTCTTTGTCAGGTTGACTTTAAGTCTCCTTCTTTCTAGGCCCTGATTCCATGTTTGGAATTTCTTCTCTAGTTCCACCATAGATTCAGCTATGAGTGCAAGATCATCTGCGAATAGAAGTTCCCATGGGCAGCCAGTAATAAACTCCTCTGTTATACCCTGCAATACGATAATAAACAGGAGAGGGCAAAGAACAGAGCCCTGGTGGACACCAACCTGTATGCTAAATTCCTCGTTATAGCCATTGTTATCCTAACTTTGCTGACTGCTCCCTTATTACATGGCTCATACAGTCTTCACAAGCCACTCATCCATTCCTAGTTTTCTATGAGCCTACCAGATTATGGCACTTGACACTCTGTCGAATGCTTTCTCCAGATGCCAGGTAGAGCAGCTTGCTTTTAGCTAGGTACTTTTCCTGTAACTGCCTCACAAGGAAGAAAGCATTAGTGGTGCTTTGCCTGGCACAAATCTGAACTGCATCTCATCTAGATTTACTCGGTCCCCAATCAACTGTGCTATAACTTTTTCTGTTACTTCATGATCTGGTCCATCAGCTTTATACCTCTATAGTTTGTTCTGTCTAATGTATCTTCTTTACCCTTTACCCATGTACAGTATATATATACTTAAGCCCCCATCCTAACCTCAAAACTGTAACAGAAGCTCTGAATATAGTCATGAAATGATTAAGATGTTAGTGTAAGATTTAAGGAAAATTTGGTTGCTATTTCTAGCAAGTTGAGCATCCACATAAATGTTCCCTCTTGGTCGAAGAAAAAGTTTTTATGAGATATTAGAGTGAGATGTAAGATCAGTTGGTGATATCCACACATGAATCTATCTGGATTGTTTGGAGGTGAATAGGAATTATTGCAATGTAAATAAGGTCAATTATTTGGATATCACTATTGAAAAGAATAATGTGGTGAGTAGTGATGAGGGTTTACAATAAATTTAGGGATTTTAGTTTTAATGTAGAAGCTTGGATGCCTTTTACCTCCAGCTACATATTCATTTTAATGGGTTAAAATGTATTTCCTAGTCAAATATTAAGGTTTGGTAGTAAACGTGGCTGAAATGGGGTTCCTCTGAAGGGTTTTTGGAGTATTATTACTTGACAGAATGTGTAGCTGAGAGATGAGAGAGTCACTCCAGGTAGAGCCACTATTTCTTCAAATTGAGAGATCACAGCTCTGATATTACAGACATGTGGTTAGAATGTCTCAGGAAAAAATCGTTGGACAAATTTTACGGGCTAAACCAACCAGCAGAAGACCCAGGGGTAGACCCCGAGCAAGATGGTTGGATAACATCCATGAGCTTGGCTGGTTGCTTGGGGATTCAGTTGGAGACGGTTGCTTCTAACAGGACCAACTGAAAGGAGTGTTTGAGGATTCTACCCAACGACCTTCTCAGGAAAAAAAGAAGAGAAAAGAAGAAAGAAGGAGAAAAAGAAGAAGAAGAAGAAGAAGAAGAAGAAGAAGAAGAAGAAGAAGAAGAAGAAGGTGGTAGTAGTAAAAAGTAAGCAGGTTAAGGTGGGATCATGAAATGGAATATAATTCTTTCATTTATTGGCCACAAGGGCCAACATGTAGGGGACGATACAAAGACAGCTTGAGAAAATAAAATACAATGAGCATCATTGATTGTGGAATAGCAACATTTAAAAGTTTATCTTACTTGTAAACATTATATGTAAAGAAACTGTAGTGCCCACTTTGAGATGGAATGTGTTGCTTGAGAATAAATTTCTTTGCCATTGCCAGACCAATATGGCTTCCTAAAAAAAAAAAAATGAAATAAATTATACATTCAAAAATAAAATATATCATCATTATCATCATTATCGTTTAACGTCCATCTTCCACGTTTGCATGGGTTTGGACGGGAGTTTTCCCACTTGAGGCAAAAGTGGTTATCTTGCTCGCATAGGACTGTCTGGCGGGTTTTCTACGGCTGGATGCCCTTCCTAACACCAACCACGTTTACAGTGTGGACTGGGAGGTTTTTACCGTGTTACCTACACGGCCACATTACAGCGTGGACTGTGTGTTTTTTTGTTGTCATGACACCTACACGACCTCATTTGTTTCGGACTGGATGTTGTGGTACCAACATAACTTTACATTGAAAGGGATGGTGTGGATGGGGTGGGGGCAGTTGGACGGGGGTGTATTTTTGTTAGAGGTGCCTACTGACTGTAGTAGGTTTCACTTTGTACTTAGGTAAGGTGGGTCTTCTGTATTACTGTGTAGCGCCAAAGATCTCGGTCCAGTGACATTGTCTTGGAGAGGTGTAAGTGTGTGAGGTCGGAATTTATCAAGTCGTCCCAGGTTTTTCTGGGTCTGCCTACTCCGTGGCTACCGTCTATTTTTATTGCCCTGCACTTTTTTATACAGCTATCGTCTTTCATGCGCATCACGTGACCGTACCAACGTAGTCTTCTCTCGAGTAAACAACATCTGATCCCTCTTATTTCTAATTTTTCCCTTAGTTTGTTTATGCTTTGCCGTTCACGTATATTACTATTACACATCCAGCGGAGCATGCAAGCTTCGTTCCTCTCCAGTCTGCGTAGATCCTCTGCACACAATGCCCAGGTCTCACTGCCATGTAACATTGCTGTTCGTATGCAGACATCATACAGCCTGCCTTTCATTTTTAGAGAGAACCCTTTAGCGGCTAATAGTGGTATAAGCTCTCTGAACTTTTTCCATCCAGTTCTGACTCTAGCTACTGTACTTTCAGAGCACCCTCCACCACTGCTGATTTTGTCACCCAAGTAACGGAAGGTGTCCACTATTTCTATAGAACCATCTGTGCAATGGAATGAGCTAGTATTCTGTGGGCACTTGCTGCTACTTATTGCACCAGAGCACCGGCTACATATAAAATCTATATTCTTAGTTAGCTTACCTGTGATCCCACTAGATCTTTTATGCACCCATACTTTGCATTTGGGACATAAAATGGAGTTTCTGCCTACTCCTTTCCTACACACTGAGCATGGCCATTTCCCGGATGGGACCGGTGCCCTATTTTCCTTCCTACAAACTAGAACTTTAGTCTTTAGCCAGGTTAATTTTAAGGCCTTTTGATTCTAGGCCATGCCTCCATGTTTGGAATTTCTTCTCTAGTTCAGCCATTGATTCAGCTATGAGCGTTAGATCATCTGCATATAGGAGTTCCCATGGGCAGCCGGTCTTGAACTCCACTGTTATAGCCTGAAGGGCAATAATAAATAGTAGGGGGCTAAGAACGGAGCCCTGATGAACACCAACTTTTACGCTAAACTCCTCACTATATTCGTTTTTAATTCTAACCTTGCTGACTGTTTCTTTATACATGGCTTGTATAGCTCTCACAAGCCATTCATCAACACCTAGTTTTCTAAGAGCCCACCAGATAATGGAACGGGGAACTCTGTCAAAGGCTTTCTCCAAGTCGACAAAAGCTAAGTATAGGGGTTTACTTTTAGCTAGGTACTTCTCCTGTAGTTGTCGTACAATGCTATTCTATAATTCTGTCTGGCTGTTCTAAATAATCTTGTGTATTTTAAAATCCCAGTATATCGCTTGTTACTGTTATATGCTTTATTTAAAACCTTCTCCTCGCTTTGGCCGAAATTTTCCATGATTCATAAAAATGGCCGCTAAATCTCTATCCCCCCCCCTCCTCTTTATCACATACGTGCCTGTTGGTCTCTCTCTCTCTCTCTCTCGATCACTCCCTACTCGCACCAAATATAAATAAACCTGTTACGAGGTACGAATCTCAGAATTTGTCAACTCTTATTAATGGTCAGTCCACTTCTACGAAATGCAATGTAAAAATACCATTTTCGTCTTGTCTCCCCACCCTTCGGTCCATTCATCCATATATCTGTATAATCGCCCAGAATCCAATCCTACTTTCTCAATGCTATTCTATAATTCTGTCTGGCTGTTCTAAATAATCTTGTGTATTTTAAAATCCCAGTATATCGCTTGTTACTGTTATATGCTTTATTTAATTATATATAAATATCTATATGCATTCAATTATATACAAGTTGCATGGCTTAGGGGTTAGAGTGTTGGGCCTACAATTGGGAGGTTGTGAGTTTGATTCTCAGATCGGGCTTTGCGTTGTGTTCTTTAGCAAGACACTTTATTTCACATTGCTCCAGTTCACTCAGATGTAGAAATGAGTTGCGATGTCACTAGAGCTAAGTTGTATCAGCCATTGCCTTTCCCTCAGACAACATCAGTGTGATATGAAAGGGGAGACCGATATGCATGGGTGACTGCTGGTCTTCCACAAACAAGCTTGCCTGGACTGATGCCTCAGAGGGGAACTTTCTAGGTGCAAATCCCATGGTCATTTGTGACCGAAGGGGGTCTTTACCCTTTTGTAAATGTGGTGTGTGGTCAATTATCACACTTGATGGTTTTTGTTTTTGCTTTCTTTTTTCTTCTTTCTCTCGCTCTGGTCATATATTTTGGTGTGTTATATTTGTAAGGTTCCATCAATAGTTGATTGTATTTATTGTATGTGCTTATATTTGTGTTTATATTTTCATTCTGAAAGAATTGTGGACGATTTGTAATGTTATTTATACAACTGTGAATAAAATTTACACATTTTTCTGTATTAATCTTTAAAATTTGCCTTTTGGTGTGAAGGTCGTTGTGTTTTTAATTGATTTTTGACAAAAACCATGTCTCTTGAAGAAGGTTGACTGAACTGTTATCTTGAACACAGTTAGGGTCGAATCATTTTAGAGGTGAGTAGTGCAACTTAAGGTAAAGACTATATCATTGAAAGCACTTTAACAAAATGGTACATTGGCAAAGTACAGCTCCCATGACTTTCAAATATATTTGTTCATGACCAGAGTTGCTGAAGAATGGAACAAACTACCCACATCTGATGTTGGGAGAATGCATCCATCAAAACTTCCATGATTCCCGAAATTGACCAACACTACACTTGATATTCTCCCTCCACACACACGTGTGTGTATCATGACCCATATACTGTTCACTTTCCTGACATACGTTATTCTATGTACTATATATGCACCTTTGATGAGTTGTAGTGCACCTGAGCACTGTACACAATTTTCATTTCATTATATTATTGTACGAAATTCATATTGTATGCATTGGCATATTAGCATTCATAAATTTCGGTGCAATACCCGCAAAAGTTTGCAAATAGACCATGAAATCTCCTTTTGTTATAAAAGACAATGTTATTAAGCTCGCTAGCTCACAGACTTCGATAGCAGCAGTGACTCTCAGCCTACTGCTAGCTTTCATATATATAAAGGTAATGTACAAGAAACAGCTTTTAGACCCATTCTATCTTATAAACACACATATACACCAGTTCCAAACACAAAGGAACCAACTCCCATTGCCTCCGTCTCTCCTCATCTCTCATTGGATTGGCAGTATCGGACGCCATGCTTTGCAGCATAGAGTTACGCTCCTTTATGATATGAGTTCAAATCGCGCCGAGGTTAACTTTGACTTTCATCATTACAGGGTCGGGATAATTGCTGGCCTTGTGTGAAAAGTAGAAACAATTATTGTGAGCAAACGGGGGCCCATGCACTGGACGCCCCTTGGCTCCGGTGGACAGAATAGAGAAGGTGTTTGCCCAGAGGATGGTGAGGGAGATACGACAGCCTGTAATGGCTATCATTTCTCACTCTTTCTAAATTATTCACTCATACCATTAGCCTATGTTCTGTCTTGTTTATTTCCTTAAATTAAATAGGGTAGGTTATTGAATAGAGAAGAGTAAATTACAAATGTCTATTTCGACACAATGAAGCACAATGACCTGTTTAAGCGAGGATGTAACAATAATAACACTGAATAGAATTCTGTGGCGTCAGAAATAATTGTGTACTCCCGAAATCATCAGACTAAACTTCGAACCTGTAGGCTAGAATCATGTACCCCCGTTTAGCTGAAGCATAATAGGCAAAAACATGAGCACACTTGAAACACGTGATTGTGATGTGATTGGTTGTCGTTAAATAATTAAACAATTACACAGCATTTGTTAGATAACACTCAATACGAGTTCAATAGGTGCCAATCTATCTGTTTCTCTTGCATTCAAGACATCTACACAAACATTTTCTGTAGTTTAAAATTTTGCTTTATCAATTGTCATGATTTTCTTATTGAATTATACGAATATTTGAACGAAATTTCAAAACCGATATTTGACAAACAGATGCATACGTTTTCTATCTTAACTTTTCTCAGCCTTTACATCAAAACACAAATAACGAGCACCCGCTTTCCTGTCGCCATAGTGGCAGCCGCCTTCCACGTCATGCTGCCCTTAACGAGGTCATAAAGCATGGCGTGGACGTTGGGACTGGACTGAGGGGACGACAAAAGGCCAGATGGCATGACCATCTTCCCGTTCTGCGGTGGCAAACCCCTCATCTGGGATGCCACTTGCACCGACACTTTCTCCAGCCGCAACCTGGTGCAGTGTGCAACTAACCCAGGTTCTGATGCACGTCAGGCTGAGGAGGCCAAACTCTTCAAATACCGGTCGCTCTCCGACAGGTTTGCGGTTGTACCCTTGGCAGTGGAGACTTCTGGTGTCCTCGGCCCTAGGGCCACCTCCCTACTCACCACCATAGGCGCTGAGCTGGCCAGCCGCAGGTGTGAGCCTCGCGAGTTGGAATGGCTTTTCCAGCGTGTCTCCCTTGCCGTCCTCCGGGGAAACGCCTTCTCCATTCTGTCCGCCGGGGCTGTGGGGAGGCCACCAATATGATTGACTGACTTGTCATTTTATCAGTCAGATGATCCATGCTTTTCCATATATCTATTTACTGTTCCCCTACCCTTAGTCCTATCCTTTCTACATCTATCTAGCTATCTTCATGTCTCTCTCTTTCTCTCAATAACGAACATGGAATGAAATTTCATGAATCTCTCAGACTTACAAACTTACATTAATTTCATCATTCATAACAATCCTGTTTCTTCTTCACGTTATATTCAACATCGCATCTCCGTTAAATGGCAATTACTTGGTTGATTTCCTGCTTTATGTTGGTAAAGAGAGGGGAAGGAACGAATGGACAGGTGGCGCGGTTGAGTTTCCAAATGGTATTGGAGTTAATCGAATCAACGTTAAATAAAAAAAATGTTGACACTTCATTGCATCCACCAAACTTTATAGAGCAAATAATATTCTCGCCCACCATTGCTGTTGGTAATTCGATAACTGAGGAAATTATCTAACATATTGGCGAAGAAACGTACAAAAGCGTTAGTTTCTAGGATAATGAACATAATTTGTACAATTATCCAACTAGACAGGTGTAACTTTGGTAGAGTGTCGGATCCCTCCCCCACCCCTACTTTAAACTCGATAAAGGGAAATATAAATAAATGAACAAAGTAGTATAGTTTGGTTATTATAACGGCTCTGCGCATGCCTATTTCAGACACGTAGACCAGTTAGGAAAGAACACATCGATCATTCGTTTTTGTTTTGAACCATTTCCATTTCACATTTGAAAAGAGGGTTATAGCTCTGAAATATCATGTTGAAATATATTGGGTCAAACATTACTTTGTTTTGTTTTATTTGTCAGTCTTTGCCCCTTTATATATTTCTACCACATTGTACCGTGTTTCTGAAACCTGTCAGTTCGTTTATTACAAATCTAAACAGGTTTTATAACGAAACAAGAACTTAAAGAATACATTTTATATGAACATGTGATTAAAGATGACATTATTACAGAAGGTAAGGGGCGGTGGATTGGCAGTATCGGTAGAGGGTCGGACACCATGCTTTGACGCATAGAGTTACGGCCCTTGCCATTCTGAGTTTAAATCCCACCGAGGTTAACTTTGCCTTTCATCCTTATGGGGTCGATAAAATAAAGTACCAGTAATGCACTGGTTAATTGCTGGCCTTGTGCCAAAAATAGAAACAATTATTACAGAAGGTAAGTTATGGAAAATGTCACTGAGAAAAGAATTATTCCCAGGTCTTGAATAATCGTCCCTCCCTCACCTTATTAATTTCGCAGCCCCCCCCCCCCCCCCCTCACTTCGTTTATCAAATTGTGCAAATCTATCTCCAGCGAAATTCTATTGTAAGTCATTCATACAGCAGCTGGAGAATTTAAGAATGATTTTATTTTACATTAAAAAAACATTACAAGAAATTCCATATTTACGAACGTACACTATACAATTACCCCCCCCCCCCTCACCATTATTTGGGACATGACATTCTGATACAACTGTCATTTCCCCTTACGTAATTTATTGCTTCTGGATTGAGTGACTTCAGTATTAACAATTTATAAAATCTGAATTATTGAGTAAAGTAGGTTTGTTTCTCTCAACTATTGATATTTGTTGTTCTGTCAAGAATGATGTAGTACTCAGCATCACCTCTTATCAGTAAATACATCTATTTGATAACTGACCAACGAAAGGAAAAGAGAATCTAAACTATAATAAAGTAAGGCGTGCGGGACTGCGTCCAGAATATTTTTTTTTTTATCCCGTTTGTAAAATAAGTTGGATTACCTTGAATAATGAATGAATATTACATAATTTATCTACTAAATTTTCGTTATTCTTGATTAAATATAAATAATTTTATTGCTTATTTTAAGATTCATTTCTTTAAAATTTTCAAATGTCAACACTTCCGGTTAGCGATCGCTTAAATAAACATTCATATATTTCCGTCACTAATTTTCTCCTAATGCAGTTTATATATAATATCTTTTTTTAATGTATCATGGATTACGTTACTGATTACATAAGAGTGTAACGCAGTCTTCGTTCAATTTCTGTGTATATTGTCAATTACAATGTTATTTGATGTATCATATCTACATGCATGTATACTTGCGTATAATATCAATATGCACATTGCACATGCTAGCAGAAAAACCACCCGAAGGGTGGTTTTTCTGCTAGTATCATTAATATAGTTTAAGACTTTCAACAATTACCGTAAAAAATACTTAATTATGAACAAGTTAGGTGCTCTTGCTTATTCATTTTTCAGATTTTTTCCACCACTCCGCTCTTATTCCACACCACTGCACCGCTTATTAATTTTTTTATCTATCTCCGACGAAATTTTATTTTAAGTGGTAGCATTCCCAAGACAATTTTCTTTAGACATTAAAAAAACATTATAAATGACAAAAAAGAACATTACTAGAAATCCCATACGTTATAAAATATATAGGATGAGTTTGTGGGTGGGGGTCTTAATATGTAAACAAAACGACTAATTCTGTTTTTTTTTTGTTTTGTTTTTTTAATCAACAGAGAAAACCTAGAAAAATGACTGATTTTTCACCCCCTACGGCTTATTTCACCCACCCACCTCCTTATTTGGAACCCGAGAGTATAAGAAATATACAAATGAGTAAATATATAAAATAATTGTTTCTACTTTTGGCAAAAGGCCAACAATTATCCCCAGTGCATTACTGGTGCTTTATTTTATCGACTCCGTAAGGATGAAAGGCAAAGTTAACCTCGGCGAGATTTGAACTCAAACCGTAAAGGGCTGTAACTCTATGCTGCAAAGCATGGCATCCGAAAGCTCTTGCCAACACCTTAACATCTGTTTTAAAGACGTCGAAAAATAGCGCCTGGAAGCAAAATGAGTCAGAAAGGTGTAGGTAGTTATAAAGGTGTAGGTAATTATAAAGGTGTAGGTAGTTATAAAGGTGTAGGTAGTTATAAAGATTCAGAGCAGCGTTTTATATCTTTTGAACAATAGAATAGAAAACCAGCTGTTAACATCAATCACATGCTTAAAGACATTGTTTAAAAACAAAAAAGGTAGAATAGAAAAGGAAGGTGACCCCTGTGTGAACATACATACACACACGCGTACAAGCATACATACGGGGACACATACGTGCATGCATACATACAGGCAGACACACACACACCTATATATATATATATATAGAGAGAGAGAGAGAGAGAGAGTGAGTGAGAGAGAGAGAGAGAGAGAGAGAGAGAGAGAGAGAGAGAGAGACAAAGAGAAACGATTATTAGAAAGAAAAATATATTTTTTCCATTATTTTTTTCTTTTTCAGGGTTAGAGAATGTTTAAAACAAATTATTTTACTTTCTGTGAAGTGTCAAAGTATTAATTTATTTATTTATCAATTAATAATAGCATTATATATATATATATATATATATATATATATAATGGTATTATTAATTGATAAATAAATAAATTAATACTTTGACACTTCACAATATATGTATTGAAGTTTCCGTTGAAAAATGAAAAAGTCATAGGAGTGAAGAGTGCTCTATGTAAGTACCAGAGCTAAATTTTTATATATATATATATATATATATATATATATATATATATATATATATATATATATATATAACTTAACAAAATTAACAGAGGACAAGACAACGAACGAAAATAAGGCAAAACAAAAAACAGTTTTTTAAGAGGAAATTTCAGTAGCACTGAAGAACTACCTCACACACACACACACACAATGAAAAATAAAATGAACGACACGAATTCTGACGAAATTCACTCCATCTGCTTACATATAACAGTAGCAAAGTTAGACCCAGACTCTCCACCTCGGCTTCCACCCTCACGCACCAGACGTCTTGCCTACCCAGAATGATCAAAAGGAGAGTCGAAAGTTTCGCTCGAACGCAGACAGTCCTACACTCTCTGCTTCCGTCTATCCTCATCAGTGTCGGGAACTAACAAACCCAGCTCTCTCTCCATTGTAGTAAATCTTCATCCATCTTCCTGGTGGAACTAGTCCATGTTGGAAAGGAGAGGATGTCCCCCACTAAAGGGGAGCAGGCGTGGATGGAAGAAAGAAAGTAACGTAGAGACAAAGACGGGCATTGTGCAAACCAAGACCTCTAAACCGTTTGGGTAAGGTAGCCTGGTCGAGTGAGGCGGACATTGACCAGACCATCGAACTCACTGGATATTAGGTCGTCAAAGCTTTGGAGAGACAACGACAATATGTAAGAGGGACTACATCCGAGGAAATACAACAACTTAGGAATTGACAAATACTTCCTAAGTATAAAAAAACTTTGATGAGGCTCAATGGCTTCGAGGTTTTTTTTTAAATTTGCTCGAGTTTCGTCAACTTAGATGGAAAGACGGTAATTGGGGGTCAAAGGGAGCAGCACCTTGATGGAGAAACCGCGGTGGAGGGGAAATACTCTGTAAACAGGTCAGCAACCTGCTGATGTAAAGCTGTGTGATTGAGAGGCCAGAGCTCGCATTCGGAACCGTTGACGTGAAGGCCGCTACGACCCAGTTCCTCAATCATCGTATTCTCGGTTGCAAGAACCTTGTCTGGAGGACACCCCAAACAGGCACCATCCAGATACAAGACATTCAAATCCAGGTCAACTTAGCTTCTACCTTCAATGAGTTAGGACTTAGGATAACAGTAGCCACCAACCTCTCTAGCGGAGATTTCTTAGACATTAATTTAGACCTTCGCACACACATCTACTGACCCTTCCATAAGCTTAACGAAATACTCAATTACATTCACAAGGACTCATGCCACTCTCCCACTGTTTTTAGAAACTTCGTAAATAATATCAGTCTAGAATCTCAAACCTCTCCTCTAATAAGGCTATCTACTATAACACGGCATTAGCTAACAGCGGTTTCTCGCAACTTATCACTTACTCTCCCACTAACAACAGCAATAAGAAAACATTACAAGCTGAGGATCTGCTAAGGTGAAACAAGTGTTCTCAGTATGGTGAACTAACTGTTGTGTAACCACTTATATATATATATATATATATATATATATATATATATATATATATATATATCTTGTTATACTTTGGGAGGGTCATGTTGCCAATAAGAAACACACGCACCAGTTGCTTTCACTTCAATTTATTATAATAAATTTATAAATTTAGGAATTTATAAATTTCCGGTTGGTTGGTTGGTTCATATATTGTCAAAGTTCTTTCGTCATACATTCTGTGACCTCTTCAGTGACTGGGGATTCTTTTCTTTGTTTTTGTGCCTCTCCTTTGTTCTGTCCTACGCCATCTTGTTTTTGTGTGTGTTGTGTGCTTAGTTTGCGCATGTGTTACATCCGGGTGTCTGTGTGTGTTTATATTTGTTTATTTATTTGTTTATTTACATGTTATTGGTTGGTTGTTTGTTCAACCAAAATTAAATAGAAAACATGAATGGAACAGCAACATCACAACTTACAATTAAGGACAAAATGAAAACACACACACACACAGAACAAACAACCAACCAGTAACATGTAAATAAACAAATAAATAAACAAATATAAACACACACAGACACCCGGATGTAACACATGCGCAAACTAAGCACACAACACACACAAAAACAAGATGGCGTAGGACAGAACAAAGGAGAGGCACAAAAACAAAGAAAAGAATCCCCAGTCACTGAAGAGGTCACAGAATGCGTGACGAAAGAACTTTGACAATATATGAACAATCATCTGGTTGTGGAACCAACCAACCGGAAATTTATAAATTCCTAAATTTATAAATTTATTATAATAAATTGAAGTGAAAGCAACTGGTGCGTGTGTTTCTTATTGGCAACATGACCCTCCCAAAGTATAACAATATCGGTTTCAACACACGTTTTCAGATAAAGAATCTTGCTAAACAAATTCAGAAACGAAATATATATAAATATATATATATATATATATATATATATATATATATATATATATATATATATATATATATATATACGAATGTATATATAGTGTATTTTGCAATACACTGTATGCTTAATTAAAATCATTTCGAAGACCTTACGCTATTGTTTTAGAGTAGTGACAGTCTCACTTACTTTAAATTTTCAGCAAACAGGGGAGATAAAGCTGACAGAGCTCTGTTTCGTACTTTTTGGTACTTATCAAAGCTAACTACTCCACCTGTTTGCTGAAAATTCACGAGTTTCGAAATCATCAGGAAACAAACGGTTACCAAAAACACATATATATATATATATGGCTCTGTCACCCATGCTAGCGTGGAAAACGGACTTTAAACGAAGATGATGATGATGATGATGATGATGATATATTTGATAATCTCCCACATGGTTAAGAAACAATTTAGGCAGTATTCGGCTGCGCTCTCTAGCACCTAGCCCACTCGCCGTAAGGCTCCAATCACAAAGGTTTCGCTTTGTACTTAGGCAAGGCGGGTCTTCTGTATGATTGTGTAGCACCAAAGATCTCGGTCAAGTGACATTATCTTGGAGAGGTGTAAGTGTGTGAGGTCGGAATTTATCAAGTCCTCCCAGGTTTTTCTGGGTCTGCCTACTCCGTGGCTACCGTCTATTTTGATCGCCCTGCACTTTTTTATACAGCTGTCGTCTTTCATGCGCATCACGTGACCGTACCAACGTAGTCTTCTCTCGAGTAAACAACATCTGATCCCTCTTATTCCTAATTTCTCCCTAAGTTCGTTTATGCTTTGCCGTTCACGTATATTACTATTACACATCCAGCGGAGCATGCAAGCTTCGTTCCTTTCCAGTATGCGTATGTCCTCTGCACACAATGCCCAAGTCTCACTGCCTTGTAACATTGCTGTTCGTATGCAGGCATCATACAGCCTGCCTTTCATTTTTAGAGAGAACCCTTTAGCGGCCAATAGTGGGATAAGCTCTCTGAACTTTTTCCATCCCGTTCTGACTCTAGCTACTGTACTTTCAGAGCACCCTCCAGCACTGCTGATTTTGTCACCCAGGTAACGGAAGGTGTCCACTATTTCTATAGAACCATCTGTGCAATGGAATGAGCTAGTATTCTGTGGGCACTTGCTGCTACTTATTGCACCAGAGCACCGGCCACATATAAAATCTATATTCTTAGTTAGCTTACCTGTGATCCCAGTAGATCTTTTATGCACCCATACTTTGCATTTGGGACATAAAATGGAGTTTCTGCCTGTTCCTTTCCTACACACTGAGCATGGCCATTTCCCGGATGGGACCGGTGCCCTATTTTCCTTCCTACAAACTAAAACTTTAGTCTTAGACAGGTTAATTTTGAGGCCTTTTGATTCTAGGCCATGCTTCCATGTTTCGAATTTCTTCTCTAGTTCAGCAATTGATTCAGCTATGAGCGTTAGATCATCTGCGTATAGGAGTTCCCATGGGCAGCCGGTCTTGAACTCCACTGTTATAGCCTGAAGGGCAATAATAAATAGTAGGGAGCTAAGAACGGAGCCCTGATGAACACCAACTTTTACACTAAACTCTTCACTATATTCGTTGTTAATTCTAACCTTGCTGACTGTTTCTTTATACATGGCTTGTATAGCTCCCACAAGCCATTCATCAACACCTAGTTTTTTAAGAGCCTACCAGATAATAGAGCGGGGGACTCTGTCAAAGGCTTTCTCCAAGTCAACAAAAGCTAAGTATAGGGGTTTGCTTTTAGCTAGGTACTTCTTCTCTAGTTGTCGTACAATGAAAAGAGCGTCTGTGGTACTTTTACCTGACACAAACCCGAACTGCATTTCATCTGGATCAATTCGCTCTCTGATTAGTTGCGCTATTACTTTTTCTGTGACCTTCATGATCTGGTCGATTAATTTAATGCCTCTATAGTTACCCCTATCTAGGGCATCTCCTTTACCCTTGTAGCAATTAATGGTGATGCTGCAACGCCAGTCCTACGGAACGACCCCATTCTGTATGACTTGGTTTACTATCCGGGTGACCATAGTGTGTCCCACCGTTCCAGATGCTTTCAGCATTTCAGCAACTATTTCCAAAGGCCCAGCCGCCTTACCCGTCTTCATATCTTTGATTGCCTTACTTATTATACTACCTTCAACTTGCACTGCTGGTCCCTCTATTGGATCGATGTGGAGGAGACTGTCTTTCTCCCATTTATTCTCCTCATTTAGTAGCCTTTTGTAGTGACACTTCCAAGCTACCTTCTTATCAGCGTCAGTGATGGCAAATACACCATCATCATTCAAGACACACTTCTCCCCGACAATATCACGGTTTATATATATATATATATATCATATATATAAATATATATATATATATTATATATATATATATCATATATATAAATATATATATTATATATATATATATATCATATATATAAATATATATATATATATCATCATCATCATCATCATTTCTACGTCCGCTTTTCCCTGCTTGCAAGGGTGGGACGGGAACTGATTCTGGCTGCATTTCTACAGCTGGATGCCCTTCCTAACACCAACCTCATTTACAGCGAGTACTGGGTGCTTTTTTCCGTGGCACCTCCACGTCCACTTTACAGTGGAATTATAGGGACCCCAGTACCTATCATCTCATTTCTACAGCTGAGTAAACTGGAGCAATGTGAAATAAAGTGTCTTGCCCAAGGACACAACACATGACCCGGTCCGAGAATTGAATTCACAACTTTCCGATTGCAAGGCCAATGCTCTAACCACTAAGCTATGTGCCTCCATTCATATATATATCATATATATATCATATATATATATATATATTATATATATATATATATATATATATGTATATATATATATATATATATATATATATATATATGATATATATATGATATATATATATATATATATATGATATATATATATATATATATATATATGATATATATATATATATATATATATATATATATATATATATATATACGGGATAACAGGTTATCGTTATGGCAGTCCACTTAGATGTAGTCCAGTTGGAGTAGTTCTTGTAGTGGATAGTATTAACGTGTGGCTTAGTTTGACTCAACAAGACGTTTCCATAGTAATGCTGCGAGTTCGCGATGCTTTCTATGTAGTTTATACTTGGAGCAATAATAATTCAAGAAAGAGGAGTGACATGGTTGACTATACAATAAGGGCTTTATTCACATTGCTGACAATTGTTTCTTTGATCTGGCAGGTCTAGAGTTGCTATACGCCTGATTGTGTGCCAATCGATCTCTAATACTTTGTTTATAACCAGTCTGTTTCATCGGAGCGGGTGAAATGAAGAAAATACATAAGGCATGGTTTTTATATAAGTGTGGTATTAAACCAAAACAATAATATCAATAATAAAATAAAATAACTAGATAGCATACAATTAAAATAAAATAATAACATCAATGTAAGTAAGAGATAGAGTATAATGGAGAATCTAGCATGTTAAACAGACTGATATGATACTCGAGACCCGAGAGTATAACTCAATAACATTACAGAATAATCAAAACTATGTTAATGCTTTGAACATAGTTTTGATTGTTCTGTAATTTATATTCCTGCTCTGTAAGACATTTCTTATATTTACATTCAGCTATTTTTCATACTGGTATTAAGGTGGTAAAAAATAAAAAAATACTGACCCTTCCTGTTTATGATTATATAAAGTGTATATATAAGTATAAATATTATTATTAACATTAATATAAACAATTTCTTTTATAACAGTAAAGGGAAACCTTTTAATAATTTCTTGGTATTTATTAAAAAATGTCATCTGCAGCTTGGTAAACCTGCACACACAAAAAAGGAAAAAAGAAAAAACGAAAGAAAAAGATCTCTGTTATGCCCCTTCCTCCCCTAGCCTAAACACGTGCTTATTTTACTTAATCTGGCCTTACACAGATTACATTTACTGCTTCTGTGGATTAGATTATTGTTTCTATCTTTCGTTTCAACTATGGCTTCTTTAAGTAGGTACGGTCAGGTTTTTAAAGGAGATTGAAGTGCCTGTCAGTGTAAGGATTTACTGTATACTAAACCACCTGCAACCCGTTGGGGTTCTGAATCTTTTCCTGAATATATATATATATATCCAAAATTAAGATAAATTAAATGAATTTAATCTAAATCAAAATTATGGGTGTCATGCCAGCAAGACATGCGCCATATCACCCGGAAAATAAGCTCTAAGATTCTAACGAGTAGGTCCGAGCATTTTATAATAACTAGAAATTGATTAACATATAAATAAACATGAATAATCACAGGAGATAATTTTTACAAGCGTGTAACCACATGATTAATCATATTATAAGGTATCTATTTTTGAAGTTCTGGTCAACTTTATTTAGTTACCTACCTAGCTATGTGTGGTTACACACTTGTAAAAATTATCTCCTGTGATTATTCATGTTTATTTATATGTTAATCAATTTTTAGTTATTATATATATATATATATATATATATATATATATATCAGAATATCCCGTTAAGGGTGAAAGCAGCGATTCTTTGCTTAAACTTTAATCTGTTATTTTAATAAATGTTTGCTCTAGGGTTCTTATATATTTGATATATATTTATCCTTATTGAGCCCTCGTTGGATTTTAGTCTTCACATTTATTATTATTACTATATATAATATATATATTACTATATATATATATATATATATACTACTTCTATATATATATATATATATATATATATATATATATATATATATATAGTAATAATAATAAATGTGAAGACTAAAATCCCAAAAGAGCTCAATAAGGATAAATATATATCAAATATATAAGAACCCTTGAGCAAATATTTATTAAAATCGTCCCATGAACTGATATATATATATATACCGTTTATGAGACGCAAAATTGTGATATATATATATATATATATATATATATATATATATATATACTAGACCAACTTAACGGTTGGAGTTTCCTGGATAGCTATCCAGGAAACTCCAACCGTTAAGGTTGTCTTTTTTCCGGGTATGTCAATATTTATTTATAAAACAAATCTGTATTTTATCTGATGAAAGCGCACCATAATTTGCCTTGGTTGCCCTTAAAATATGTATAATAAAATAAATATGGTTTTATAAATATAGTTTCCATTTATTAATATAGTGTATATTTACTCCACACAGCTGTTGAGTGCTTTATATCAGTTATAAAAAATGTTAAATTAAATATAACCTCTGCATATATATATATATATATATATATATATATATATACGTGTGTGTTATGTATATATATAAATGTGTGTATGTGTATACACATATATATATATGTGTGTGTGTATATATATATATGTGGGTGTATGTGATCTATATACACTGGTCATAGACACACACATATACACACACACTCACATATATGTATACACAACACCACCACTAGGTCTCCTTCACTGCCTCCTCTCCCTCTCTTTATGTCTCTTTTTCAATCTACTCTCTCACAACCACTATCTCTTTCTCTTTATCCTTCTCTTTCTCTCTGTTTATGAAGGTACCCGGAAAAAACACATATCTCGGGTACCCGTCCTCTGATTTACGCGAAACTTGTTTTATACCATTTGTATCCCCATTTCAGGGTCAACTTCCTTTCAAAGTATTTTCCCATTATGCATCCTTTTGGCTGTATTACGTTACAGACAAGCAAGCAAGCAATCGCAGAGTTTTAGTAGTATGTATATAACATCTATCGTTGTCTTATCAAATGTGTGTTTACGTTGATGATACTCTCTTTCTCTCTCTCTCTTTCACTCACTGTCTCGTCTCTCTCGCTCTCCCCATCTCTCACTATTATAAGCAAACGGGAGCTCACGCGCAGCCGCCCCGGAGGATGGCGAGGGAGACTCGTTGGAAGAGCCATTCTAGCTCGTGAGGCTCAACCCCGTGCCGATAGTAGTGAGTGGGGAGATAGTCCTAGTACCAAGGACACCAGAAGTCTCCAATGTTGTAATATTTTTATATTTAATTTCTCACTTCTGGCTGACAAAACTCATCGACGATAGAAAAGATGAGGCACAATCTAGATATCGTTAAGCATCTAGGTTTGTTCCCTATTGAAATACAGTTGAATATATCCCCGACAATAAGGGTAAAGGATAAAGCCCCCTTCGGTCACGAATGACCATGGAATTTGTACCTATAAAGTTTCCCTTCCGAGGCACAAGTCCGAGCAAAGTGTCTTTGTGGAAGACCAGCATTCGCCCATTCATACCAGCCTCCCCTCTCCACGCCACCGATATTGTCCAAGGGAAAGGCAATGGCTGATACAGCTTGGCAACAGTGACGTCGCAACATATATATACTCTATATATACACTATATATGTTGTTGTCCAAGGGAAAGGCAATGGTCTATACAGCTGGGCACCAGTGACGTCGCAACTAATTTCTACAGATGAGTAAACTGGAGCAACGTGAAGTAAAGTGTCTTGCTCAATGACACTAAGCATCATCCAACTTAACGATTGTGAATCCGACGCTCTAACCGCTAAGCCACATCATTGAAATAAAACAGAAAGCCGAAATTTCATCAATTTGTCTATCAGTCAGTGAACCTTTAACAAATTAGCAATTGGAAACGTAAGAATGGTTGCCAGTTGTTAACCTGTGCACCCTTCTGGATCCTCTTTGGGGTCTCAGGATATTCTATCTATACACACCCACCCCATGCCACCCAGCTAAGGTAACAGGCTCATCGTCATTTTTTTCCGGCGTTAAATTGAGACTGCAATATATTTATCGAACAAGCCTCTCTAGCTAAGGTGCAAACGAGCCTCTTGTTAACGCACAAATCTTGGCTAATTCCCGAAAGAAAAAGGAAAAGAAAAACAAGAAAAACAAGAAGAAGAAGAAGAAAAGAAGAAGAATGAGTAAGTTCATTGTATTTAGGCCAAGATTAAGGATTTTTACAAGCCAGTTCAGTAAACAAAATAAATAACTGTTTCTACTTTAGGCACAAGGCCAGCAATTACCCAGTGCATTACTGGTACTTTATTTTATCGACCCCGTAAGGATGAAAGGCAAAGTCAACCTCGGCGGGATTTGAACTCAGATCGTAAAGGGACATAACTATGCTAGAAAGCATGGTGTCTGACCCTCTACCGATACTGCCAAAATAAATAACATTGTGTAGAGTGATTCATGATATCAAATATCAAATTTGAAATATAACAGCCACTAGGAATGGGTAGGTGTTTCGCTAACGATTTATAGGTGGAAGGTGGGGGGTGGGGGGAATTGCCCTTCACTATTGCTGCGCATGCGTATTCTTCAGGTTACATTATTTTATAAATTTCCACCAATAGAGTGATAGCCATTTTCTAACAGAAAACAATTCTCATTGGAATTTAGACATCAACTACGCTCGGGTACCAAATAATAGGGGGTGGGATGAAATAAGCAGGGGTGCGGTGGGGTAAATCGGTAATTTTTCTAGGCTGTCTCCATTGATTAAAAAAAAACCAGGAATTAGAATTCCGTTATCAGGGTAAACTTCTTTGGAATACGAGAAGTTGAATATATATCCTACATACCATGTCGTTGCCAACCACACGCTGCGTCGTTGAATTACTGTATGAATATATCCAACTCAATGTGTTAGGACAATACGACAGGTTTATAGTGGCGCTGGAAATAGCAGCCAAAACCGTCTAAATCTGCTCAACAAAGATGGAGCCGTTAATATCAATTTATAAAGTTATTTGTCTCTAAAACCTAGATATCTCAATGAAAGGGTAAGATATATTAATAAATTATCTACTCAGAGAAGTAATTAAAATATATTAAACAAAAGTCAAAATCACATGACTCCCGAGTGAAGGATATGCTAATCAGATCCTGTACTGGTAGTACCCCCTTGGAAAGAGGCGAAGAGGGCGCCACAAGATAAACTGATGACAGACAATCGACAGGGCTGCTGAAATATATCAACAAAAGTTGGAACGATGTTTTGACACATGGAACTGACCGTGGTCATTGGAGCACTTTGGCTGCCTCATGTGTCTCAAGACGCGGGAGTTTCTAAGACTAAATAAGGGCACGTTGTCTCCTAACTCGTATAAAATAAACAATTACCCTGCATTCTACAGCGTTAAGCAGGTGAGGAAAGGGAGATGGGGGTACATCACATTTTGTACGAGAGTGTAGCAAGCTACTTTCCTTTGGCGCATTGATAGGCTATTCGTGCGTTATTTGGCTAAGTAGGGCCAATCGTGAGCCGCGTACGGATATGTATTTTCAACTTCCTCCCAAACTGAGTTTTTCCCGCTACTTTCAATAAACTCATTTTCTTGTTGCTTCAACTGTGGAAAGATAAACAACTATTTTTCTTTTGCCGTGAAACCACTAGCCAATATATAACACCATAGCATAACTGCGGCCCTAGCCAATATCTCAGCCAGTGGACCGAGCCTTCTGAAATCTTAATTTGTTTGTTTATTTGTTTTGGCATGCCAGCTTAAACCAGCTCTACTCAGCTCAACTTTTGTAATCGGTTTGTAAATAAATTCCGTAAAAACGTTGTAAAGTCTTGTGATACTATTTACCACAGCCATTGTCTATAAATGTGATATGGAAAGATTCCTTCCAGACTTATCACAGCAGCAACAGAACCTGAGACTTACAGCCGAACCTCAATTCAACTTACATTTATTGATATAACAAACCATACCTTTCCTGTTACAACAAACTACATATTGTCGTTGATATTATTACTACATGGCATAATGTTATTTAACAGCTAAACTGGCGACTATTAAATGTCTGCTTTATTGGTGACCTCTGTTGATACAAATAAATATAAAATACACAAATATTAACTATCATTAGGTTGACTTTGCCTTTTATCCTTACGGGGTCGATAAAATAAAGTACCAGTAATGCACTGGGTAATTGCTGGCCTTGTGCCTAAAGTAGAAACAATTATTTTATAAGGGCTAGGGCGGTTGATTGGCAGTATCGGTAGAGGGTCGGACGCCATGCTTTGCAGTATAGAGTTACGGCCCTCTATGATCTGAGTTCAAAACCCGCCGAGGTTAACTTTGCCTTTCATCCTTATGGGGTCGATAAAATAAAGTACCAGTAATCCACTGGGGTAATTGCTGGCCTTGTGCCAAAAGTAGAAACAATTATTTTATAATCTGCCAGAAATGGTGATCTGCCGTACAAAATAAACATATTGCTAAAAGAGGCTAAACTTCTCGGGGATTTCCTAAACGATGACAAATAAAAGCTTGAAAGCTAAGAACAATTTATCCTGTATAGTAAGGCTCAAATTTGATAAAACTGTTACCCACTGTTTCAGTTGCACCCAGAGGCGTTACTAGGGAAAATAGCACCTATGTTAAGTAGTGAAATCGTACCCCCGTCGAAACATTTGACACCCATCTTTTAGTTAACCATAAAATCAACTAAAAAATACCCATCACGTTCGTTAACTTTGTAATTGAAAACAACACATGAAAATTACAATTATATCTTCCTTGTCTGTGATGTGGTTAAAGTAAGTCCAAGTGACGCCCATGGAACAGAAAAAAAAAGGATCAAGTAACGAAAGGAAGGGAGAGGGAGGCAGACACAACACCCCAGTCTGAGTGATGCCTCAACTATGCCTCACGGACAAAATGGCGCAGGCATTACCGTGGAGAATGGCCAGAAACACTCGCTGCATCAACCATCCCACCTTACGAGGCCCCTCCCCTCTCAAGTGGGCCACCGTCCTTCAATTTTATGGAGAAAATCAACAGTGCGGGGACCAAGGCCGTCAGAAGTCTCGACAGAAACTGGTGCAAAGTGGAAGTGGTCAGTCAGGGCCCGGTATTTAAGTATCTTCCACTCCTCTGCATTGTAAGCAGTGGAGTTCGAGTTTGTGGGTAAAACGACAAGGTTAGTAGCGAAGAGTCGCTGCATGTCACGTCTCGAGCAACCCGAGACTACGAAAGAATAAATTGTTGCACAATGAGATCAAACCTGGAACCATATTATTGCATCCACAATTGCTTCCTGCCTAATACTTATTTTATTGAGTCTGCCTGCCTGCCTGTCTGTCTGTCTGTATATATGTCTGTCTGTCTGTCTGTATATATGTATGTATGTTATTTCAGGTCACCAGTTGGTGCTACTGGTAACATGTATCCCAGTACAACCTGTCTCATGGTCGGGTCGTTGGTGACTAAACTGGCAACCCCACCAAGGTTTCTTGGTGAGGAGGGTGACTTTGGACATCCTGCAGGACTAAAAACAAAACCTGTCAAAGGGCAAAGGACCTCTTAAGAGTCAATGGCCATCCAAAATTACCGGGAGAGATGACCCCTCAGCCTTTGTCAAGGCAGAATTCTAGGAGAAGGAAAACTCTGATATAACACCTGCAACCCTGATGGTATCCAATGATGTTGACTTGTTCTTCTTTTTGGTAAATATCATCTTGGTTAAGAGAGTGGGACTGGCTTTGTGCAGTGCCTTTGCTCACTATAAAAGCTTCACGGCACAGGCATTGCTTTATATCTGGAGATCTCTCTGCACTTGTCGTCACATGGTACCATAGGCCCAGCACTATGTGACAATAATTGTCACAAGTGTAGCATTTGTAACAGAGTTTTCAAGTCGCTGGCTGGACTAAAGTCACACTCGTTCAGCGCATCGGCAGGGGTTCTCCTACATGGATATAAAGTAGTGGTCGTACTCGAAAACGAGTTGGCAGCCACCATATATGTATGTATGTATGTATGTATGTATGTATGTATGTATGTATGTATGTATGTATGTATGTATGTATGTATGTATCCCAGTACAACCTGTCCCATGGTCGGGTGGTTGGCGACTAAACTGGCAACCCCACCAAGGTTTCTTGGTGAGGAGGGTGACTTTGGACATCCTGCAGGACTAAAAACAAAACCTGTCAAAGGGCTAAGGAGCTCTTAAGAGTCAATGGCCATCCAAAATCACCGGGAGAGATGACCCCTTAGCCTTTGTCAAGGCAGAATTCTAGGAGAAGGAAAACTCTGATATAACACCTGCTATCCTGATGGTATCCAATGATGTTGACTTGTTCTTCTTTTTGGTAAATATCATCTTGGTTAAGAGAGTGGGACTGGCTTTGTGCAGTGCCTTTGCTCACTATAAAAGCTTCACGGCACAGGCATTGCTTTATATCTGGAGATCTCTCTGCACTTGTCGTCACATGGTACCATAGGCCCAGCACTATGTGACAATAATTGTCACAAGTGTAGCATTTGTAACAGAGTTTTCAAGTCGCTGGCTGGACTAAAGTCACACTCGTTCAGCGCATCGGCAGGGGTTCTCCTACATGGATATAAAGTAGTGGCCGTACTCGAAAACGAGTTGGCAGCCACCATATATGTATGTATGTATGTATGTATGTATGTATGTATGTATGTATGTATGTATGTATGTATGTATGTATGTATGTATGTATGTATGTCTGTCTGTATGTATGTATATATGTATGTATGTATGTCTGTGTGTCTGTCTGTATGTATGTATGGTCCCGTAACTCTTGATAGAGTCGTAGAGGCACCGAAAGGATGAAAGGCCAAGTTGACTAAAGACAGCCAGAACGAATACCACAAAACATTCTATCCACTCCAACGTTCTAACGACTGTCAATTCGTCGCCTCAATCAGGATGTATGAATATTTTATCTACTACCTTTCATTTCTTAATACCTGTACTGAAACTATTTATATCGCTTTCAGTAATCGGAAAATTCAGAAACAGGATATTTTTTATGCTGTTAGATAAAAAGTTGTTGTTAACTTTCCTCGTTTAATTTTTGCTTATATGTGGTATAAATAGAACAATTTGTTCAGATTTTTATTCATTTCTAAATACATGATCCATATTTCAATCTGTATGGTATGAAATTCTCTCTCTCTCTCTCTCTCTCTCTCTCTCTCTCTCTCTCTCTCTCTCTCTCTCTCTCATATATATATATATATATATATATGGAATGTAGAAAAGTAACACGCGAGTTGATATATATATATTGGTAAACGGAAAAGAAAATGCTGACAAATTGTTCCCAGTGAAAAATAGTTTAATTAGGAATAAGTGAGAATTAGTTATAGTATTGGTTAGTATTCAGTTTTGGTTTTAAGTTTTACCGCCGAGGTTTACTCTGCCTTTCATCCTGACGGGGTGGATAAAATAAAGTACCAGTAATGCACTGGAATAATTGCTGGCCTTGTGCCAAAAGTAGAAACAATTATTTATAGTCTAGCTTGTATCCAGAAATCCGAACCACCTCTGATTTTAAGGATGCTGGAAACAGTATCATTACTTTCTAATACAAGTACAAAGTTACACATTATATGAAGGGAGTAATGGTTTAGTCAATGTCATCTAGGTTCTGAGTTCAAATCCTGCCGAGGTCATCCTTCGGGGATCGATTAAATAAAGTACCAGTTAAATACTGGGTTCGATATAATCGACTTACCCCCGGCGGCTCTAAAACCAGTTGTCCAAGGGAAAGACAATGCTAGAAAGACAATGCTATAAAATTGAAGCTTGTTTGCATAATTGCAAACGAATCGAATGTTATTATTAATATTCGAAAAGGGCGGTGGATTGGCAGAATCGGTAGAGGGTCGGACGCCATGATCTGCAGCATAGAGTTACGGCTCTTTATGGTCTGAGTTCAAATCCCGCCGAGGTTAACTTTGCCTTTCATCCTTACGGGGTCGATAATATAAAGTACCAGTAATACACTGGGATAATTGCTGGTCTTGTGCCAAAAAGTAGAAACAATTATAATATTCGAAAAACTCAGATTACATATATTTATATTTATATATATATATATATATATATAATTTGTGTGGGCCGTGCTGCCAGTAAAAACACACACACCTTTATTGGTAGCATGACCTCCCATAGTATAACAATATCTAATTTAACACACGTTTTCAGATAAGAAATCTTGCAAAACAAATACAAAAACGAAGCATATCTATGTGTGTGTGCGTGTATGTGTGTGTGGTAACGAAAAATCAGTTACCAGGTAATCTTTATTATATTTTGTTGTTGTTGTTCTTTTTTCTGTCCAATATTTCGGGACCTAAAAGT
>OZ024740.1:416592637-416602637 GCA_964016885.1 Eledone cirrhosa
TTAACCCTACGAAGTCCGATTTAGGTAGACTTAGTAAAAGGATTCTTGATAGAATTATACCTGAAATTAGAAGTTTGGCCCCTCTTGCACTGTGGAACAATTCTTTTGCGGTGATTGATTGGTTCAACGGCATATGCAACAAGGAACATTGCCGTTTTATCCAATTCGACATCAACAATTACTACTCCTCCATCACTTTACCACTTCTCCTTAGAGCTATCAATTTCGTTAAAACACTCACAGTGGTTAAGGATTTCGAAGTTGATGTCATCCTCAATGCCCGTAAGTCGGTGATTAATTTCGACGACTCTATTTGGATTGAAAAATCTAATAGTACCCCATTCGACATGAGTATGGGCGCCAGCTATTATGCGGAGGTTACTGATCTTATCGACCTTTTCCTTCCTTTCTCTATCAAGGACGAATTCCCCAACGTTGGCGGTGGTTTGTACCGTGATGATGGTCTTTTGACCATGACCAAGTGCGGCCCACGTGCTTGCGACAGGTTCAGAAAAGAACTCACAGCCTTCTTTAAAGGCTTCAACCCCTCTATACAGGTTGAGGCCAACCTCTCGGTCGTTAATTACCTCGACGTTACCCTCAATTTATCGAATGGCTTGTATTACCCGTATAGAAAGCCGAATGATACGCTTAATTACATAAGTAAGCATTCTAACCATCCTGCCAGCATAACCAAGAACCTGGTAAGAAACGTTCCTTTGAGGCTTTCCCGTCTATCTACTAACGAGCATATTTTCAACGACCATTCCACATATTACAATGAAGCTCTTGCTCGGAGTGAATTTGTCGATAAGGTAGCATATACAGAGTACGATAATAGACCTAGAAGAAATAGATCCCGACGCATTATATGGTATAACCCACCATATAATATGGAGGTGGCCACACCATTAGCTAAGATCTTTCTATCCCTTATTACGAAGCATTTTCCCCCTACACATAAATATAGTAAAATTTTCAATACAAATACTATTAAAATTTCTTACTCTACGACTCCTAGCTTGCACATAACATCACATCTTCAAATTTAGCTAAACTACCTAGCCGTAGGAACACGTGCAACCCTGTAGTTAGTACTAACTGTAATTGTAGGAATCGGGTTGGTTGCCCCCTATCCGGGAAATGCCTCTCTAGTAACATTGTCTACAAATGTAAGGTTGAAACACCCACGTCCCGTAGGGCCTACATAGGATTAACCGCCAATAGATTCAAGCAGCGTCTTTACATGCATACCCATTCTTTTCGTTACCCTCTAAGAAGGAATATCACGTCACTTTCAGCTTATATCTGGAGTCTAAAAGACAACCACACCCAATATAAGTTACACTGGGAGATCCTAGCTAGGGCTAGATCGTATAACGGAAATAAAAGACCATGTGACCTCTGCGCCGCTGAAGCCCTGGAAATACTCTACGCCACACACCACATCTTAAACAAAAAATCTGAGGCAATTTCAGCTTGTAAACATAAATTGCACAAAACTTTCCTGTATTACAGCCCCACATTATACCCTAACGGATAGTACGATCTCTACGCGGATATTTTACGTCTTGATGTGGTAATTAAGTATATGTTATGTTTATACCATTACTTATTTACCTAAGTAAGTATATATTACCTGTATCTTTTGTGAAGGTACGTATACTTTCTCGTACGTATATTTGATTGTATATGTTATGGCGTATATTTTATATATTCTGGTACATATGCTTTTGGTTATGTGTATACGTGAGTTTTGCCTCTGTGTCAGTATGCGGTTTCGTACGTATGTAGGGTGTGTGTATATGTGTACTTCGTGTTTTGGTTGACGTACGTCTCCGAATATATGTGTATTTACATGTAGGTATGTGTGTGCGCTAGTTATATACGTATTTATTTATTTATATACGTTTATTTAATTATTTGTATACACGCAAACACACACACATATTTATATGCGTGTATTTGTATACCTATGGCGAGTGTTTTCGCGTATGCTTGTGTATGTACGTATATGGATGCGTGTATGTATTTATTTAATTTCAATTACCTCTGTATTTTATTTACTTTATTCTTAACTCTGAAGCCAAGAATCATTCGGTTTCCTAGTTAGAATTTTAGTCTACGACTTCAGTTATACCATTTACGTGGTTTTGTCTTTGCGTGCAATTGTTCTCCACGCTCCACATATGACGTATTATCTTCGTTTTTTCCGTTCATTGCCAGAGAACGTCTCTATGAACCACCTAAGAGAATATTAGTCTACTACTTCTTTTATACCATAAACGTGGTTTTGTCTTTGCGTGTAATTGTTTTTCACCGTTCCTATTAATGACGTATTATATTCGTTTTTTCCCGTTCTTTGCCAGGGAACGTTTCCACGAACCAAAGTATCGTCTTCCTGTCTTCCTCCGGTTGCAACGTTTTTTGAAATATTCACTTCTGCGTTCACAGATTGACTTTGTTAGTTTCAGAAGATCCCGTTAAGGGTGAAAGCAGCGATTCTTTGCTTAAACTTAATCTGTCATTTTAATAAATAAATAAATATATATATTTCGTTTCTGAATTTGTTTAGCAAGATTCTTTATCTGAAATCGTGTGTTGAAACCGATATTGTTATACTTTGGGAGGGTCATGCTGCCAATAAGAAACACACGCACCAGTTGCTTTCACTTCAATTTATTATATATTTATAAATTTATAAATTTACAAATCTACAAACTTATATAACCTGTAAAATAAGCCCCCATATTAACTGTAAAACTAGAAATATAGTGTATAGCATAAGATGTACTGAAGGACAATGTAGAAACAAAAATATAGTGTACATAGGTGAGACAGCTCGTAGTATAGGGGAACGGATAAATGAACACTGGCGAGACCTTCAAGATAATAAAGAATCATCTGTACTCTACCAACATGCTAAGATAGAACACAAGGGTAAATTAGAGAACATAGAAATAAAAATAGAATCCACACACAGAAAAGATGCAATGTTTAGGCAAATTACAGAGACAGTAAGCATAAAAGAATTACAACCAAAATTAAATAGAAAATATGAGTGGAACAGCAACATCACAACTTACAATTAAGGACAAAATGAAAACACACACACACATAGAACAAACAACCAACCAACAACATGTAAATAAATAAACAAATAGATAAATGAACACAAACACACACAGACACCCGGATGTGGCGCATGCGCAAACTGAGCACACAACACACACACAGAAACAAAATGGCGTAGGACAGAAGAAAGGAAAGGCACAGAAACAAACAAAGAAAGGAATCCCCAGTCACTGAAGAGGTCACAGAGTGTGTAATGAAAGGACTATGACTATATATAAACAACTATCTGGTTGTGGAACCAACCAACCAACCAGAGATTTATAAATTTATAAGTTTGTAGACTTGAAGTGAAAGCAACTGGTGCGTGTGTTTCTTATTGGCAGCATGACCCTCCCAAAGTATAAAATAAATATATATATATATATATATATATATATATATATATATACACACACACAGTTCAAGAGTAACCAATCTTAAAGAGAGAGTTTGAGATAGTAGAGGAGATATGAGAGGAAAGATTGGTGAGTTAGTTAGAAGCCAAAGCGTAAAGGCATGTGCTCAATGTGCAATATGCAGTAGAAAGCAGCTAGGTGGCTGGGTTCATGCAGAGGTTAGGTGCGCAGAGCTGGAAATATTCATTAGTTAAGCAAAACAAGACCACAAATTTCACAAGGAAGACATTATTAAAAGATTGTCAACATATTTAGTTTGATGTAAGGAATGTAGAGAATAATAATAATAATAATATTAATAATAATAATGCCCGTTTACAATTGTTCGGCTACTCCGTATAATATTTCTGGATCAGATGACTATGTATCATAATTGATCTGGTTCAGTTGAAAATAATTAACATATTTAAAAAAACAGAGTGGCTCATCGGAACTCAAAGGAATATAAATTAAAATAATGTTACATAATATAACCTAGCAACAGATGTTCGACATCGCTAGCTTGGCTTATTAAAAACCTTAAATTAAACAAAGTTCAACACTCACTAAAATGGGATATCGTAGCTAGGGCACAACCGTTCAATGGACGAAGGAAATCTTGTGATCTCTGTGTTACGGAAGCGTATTACATAACTCTATCAAGACCTCTACCAATTAACGATAGAACTGAGGTAACCATTAGCTGTCAACATCGAAGGGCTAATTCCTTTGCCAATAGAGTTGTTGACCCAACTTAGTCATGTAGCCCCATCTCTAATTGTAGCTAATAAGTTAAATTGCTATGAACAACTCGATAATTATAAGTTATCTCCCTTACATTGTCTCTCAATTAAATAATTTAAATACTAGCACTTAACTATAAAATACACACAATCTCTAATCTTTCGAGAAGTTACTTCCCCTGAAACCACCCTCTAATTAGTAAGGTAAATATGCCCTTTGGCAGTCATCTTGTTACCCATAGGCAGATCTCACACAATGCACTCGACAGATGAGTACTGCTTGATTATGGCTGACAGCTGATGAAACAAAGGCACCATAGTAAAAACTAATATATGGAACATTATATTATGTAACATTATTTTAATTTATATTCCTTTGAGTTCCGATGAGCCACTCTGTTTTTTTAAATATGTTAATTATTTTCAACTGAACCAGATCAATTATGATACATAGTCATCTGATCCAGAAATATTATACGGAGTAGCGAAACAATTGTAAACGGGCATTATTATTATTAATATTATTATTATTATTATTCTCTACATTCCTTACATCAAACTAAATATGTTGACAATCTTTTAATAATGTCTTCCTTGTGAAATTTGTGGTCTTGTTTTGCTTAACTAATGAATATATATATATATATATATATATATATATATATATGTGAGACAAATGTGAGAAAAACCACAGATGTGAGAAAAACCACAAGATGTGAGAAATACCACAAGATGTGAGAAAAACCACGGACCCTCCATCTCAACTCACCTTTTGAAAAGCAGAAGAACTGCGAAACCGGTAAAGGAACCAAATAAATATATATATTTTAAAAAGAAATAAGACTTCAGTTGCATTTTCGATTTCATCTCTTTTTCTTTATATATATATATATATATATATATATATATATATATATATATATATATTATATGAGTTAGGCCTTAGGATAACAGTAGCCACCAACCTCTCTAGCGTAGATTTCTTAGACATTAATTTAGACCTTCGCACACACACCCACAGAACCTTCCATAAGCTAAACGAGAAACTTACTTACATTCACAAGGACTCATGCCACCCTCCCACTGTTTTTAGAAACTTCGTTAAGAATATCAGTACTAGAATCTCAACCTCTCCTCTAATAAGGCTATCTTTGACAGGGCGGCACCCTACTATAACACGGCGTTGGCTTCTCGCAACCTATCACCTACTCTCCCACTAGCAACAACACCATTAAGAAAAGTAAGCGCATCAATAGACTAACTATCTGGTTCTCTCCTCCCTTCTCACTCAACGTTAAAACCAATGTAGGAAAAAAATTTCTAGCCCTCTTAGATAGACACTTCGCCATAGGTCATAAATACCGCTCCATCTTTAACCGACACAAAGTTAAACTAGGATACTCCTGCGCTAAGAACATGAAGGCCCACATCACCAGCAGCCCTGGGAGCAACACCCCACTAGGGTGTTCTTGCCGTAAGCCTGAAGCTTGCCCCCTTCAACAGCAATGCAACACACCAGCTCTAATCTATGAAGCTGTGGTCACTTCCAACCGACCAAACGAACCACAGGAGGTCAAATCCTATGTGGGCATGGCGGAGGGCCGATTCAAGGAGCGTTTCCTGAACCACCAGTCTACCTTCAGATACCCGGACAGACGTTCATCCACGAAACTCGCGAGCCACGTATGGTCCCTCAAGAACTCAAGTATAGGCTACTTCATTCAATGGAAAGCCATCACTAAGTTCAAGCCATACGCAAGGGGAAATCTGACGTGTGGCTTATGTATCGACGAACGAATAGCTATCCTAAAGAGTTTACGCAATAGTGATTGCCTAAACACGAGAAGTGAATTTTTCACACGTTGTCCACACGTCACCAAACATATATTGCATAACTACAAGGCTCCGGACTGATTCTTTGTAATTTTATTTTTAATTTTTTTAAATTTTATTTTCAACCTAAAAACTTTCCGGACTTTCGCACTTATCTCCCTTGTGCCGCCCCAAATCATCCCAACTTCAGAATCTTTCCCCTCTACAAATTTAAAGATAATGCCACCCACACCCAGTGCATCAGCAAGGAATCTTACTTTATTAACAAATACGGACCCGTCTAAACACTTCTCCCTAAGACGAACCCACAACATACACACGTCAACATACATACCTACATCAGTATACATCTCTACCCACATATAAACACAATGACATACGTAAACACACATGTTCTATGGTGCAACACAAATATACACAAATTTGCATACCTTTTGATGTCTATAGATATAAACGTGCCGACACACACACATACATAAACGCACACATGCATTGCACACTGATGGGCACATACATATTTGTGCACAGGTGTTCCAATACGGCGGGGCCTAATGAATTCCCCTTGCAGTACGTATAATCTGGACACACTCCAGATACATATTTGTGCACAGATATACAATTTCTGGACATACTCCAGATACATGTGTACAATTTGTGCACAGGTATACAATTTGTGCACAGGTATACAATTTCTGGACACACTCCAGATACATATTTGTGCACAGGTATTCCAATACGGCAGGGCCTGATAGATCCCCCTTGCGGTACGTGCAGTCTGGACGCACTCACACACACCTTGGTATTATGCCAATACTATATATCATTTCACACCTTTTATTATTAAGGTTTTTGATGTTCTATTGAGAGAATCGATTTTACTGAAAATATCGAATAATGTACACAATTTTAACAGAAATAAATACTGATCCACCCACACACACACACATTCTCTCTCACACACACACACACACACATATATACACACACACATACACACGCGTACATTAACATACAAAGAGACATACACACACACACACACTTCTCCGTATAAGACAAGAGCTGAAAAAATATCTTTTAACATGTTAAAATATCCCCCACACACTTACAGACACATTCCTACTGACCATCCCTCTACCACGAATTACTCTGCTACACACACACACACACACACACACACATGTCTTAATAGGCATTTGAACTGTCAACAGGCTGCGGTTCGCACACACATCCCTGCTGACCATTATCACAACAACGAACCTCTTTACTACTATTACACACACACACATATTTGTTTTGAAAGACTTATTTCTCAGCGACTTCTCAATCAGCCGACACAAACCTACATTTGGCGCAAAATCAATTTTTTACATTCACATGACCTCTACCGACCAATCAAAATTGTTTTGACCACAAGAATTTTTGCAACACGAATTGGCGCAAAACTTATTTTAATACCGCTGGAGCCACTTTTTTAACATAAAAACAGGTAGAATTCCCAAAACTAATCAGATCAGAGCAAACATCACGGACGCTCTATCTCAAAATTATTTTTGAAAAGCATTAGAAATGCGCAACCGTTAAGACTTAAAACCAAAACTTAATACTAACCAATACTATTACTAATTATCACTTATTCCTAATTAAACTATTTTTCATTGTGAACAATTTGTCAGCATTTTCTATTCCGTTTACCAATATATGATAACTTGTGTGTTACACCTCTATTCTTTTAAATATATATATATATATATATATAGGAGGAAGTTATAGTTCACTTGAAGCATTGTGTAATGAGGTATAAACGTTCGTATATGTATAATAAAGCCAAAACAATGCAGGTATGGACATAGAATAAAGAATGCAAATGCAAAAGATATTGTTGACAATTAGTCTTTTACCTTAAATTTATTTAAATGTCCTTAATTTTCGAGATAATATCTCTTCTTCGGAGGGAAGTAAAGCGGTTAAACCAGTGTTCTAAATAGCTTGCCAAGTCATGCTGACAGGAAATGGTATAGAGTATCTGTTCTATCTCTAATGTCAAAGAGTTAAGGTCAGGTGGATAAAGAGTAGTCTCCCTTTAAAAGGGGTTTTATTGTACATGTCTGTTTAAGTGTGTGGGAGAATGCGTGAAGGTGTAAGTAGAGAAGACTATCAAGTGGCCAGGAGGGAAGCTAGGAGAGAAGTGTACATCGCAAGAAGGGAAGCAGAGGAAAGAAAGTTCAAGCATGTTCTACAACGTGAGGACCAAAAACGTGAGGTGTTCAGGATTGCTAGGCAATGTGTCAAGGAAAACAGTGATATTGTCGGGGAGAAGTGTGTACTTAACGATGACGGCGTACTTGCCATCACCGACGCCGATAAGAAGGTAGCTTGGAAGTGTCACTATGAAAGGCTACTAAATGAGGAGAATAAATGGGAGAAAGACAGTCTCCCCCACATCGACCCAATAGAGGGACCAGCAGTGTTAGTCGAAGGTAGTATAATAAGTAAGGCAATCAAAGATATGAAGACAGGCAAGGCGGCTGGGCCTTCGGAAATAGTTGCCGAGATGCTGAAGGCATCTGGTACGGTGGGACACACCATGGTCACCCGGATAGTCAACCAAGTCATACAGAATGGGGTTGTTCCGAAGGACTGGCGTAGCAGCATTATCGTTAACTGTTATAAGGGTAAAGGAGATGCCCTAGATAGGAGTAACTATAGAGGCATTAAATTAATCGACCAGGTCATGAAGGTCACGGAAAAAGTAATAGCGCAACTAATCAGAGAGCGAATTGATCTAGATGAAATGCAGTTCGGGTTTGTGTCAGGAAAAAGTACCACAGACGCTCTTTTCATTGTACGACAACTACAGGAGAAGTACCTAGCTAAAAGTAAACCCCTATACTTAGCTTTCGTCGACTTGGAGAAGGCCTTCGACAGAGTCCCCCGTTCCATTATCTGGTGGGCTCTTAGAAAACTAGGTGTTGATGAATGGCTTGTGAGAGCTATACAAGCCATGTATAAAGAAACAGTCAGCAAGGTTAGAATTAACAACGAATATAGTGAAGAGTTTAGTGTAAAAGTTGGTGTTCATCAGGGCTCTGTTCTTAGCCCCCTACTATTTATTATTGCCCTCCAGGCTATAACAGTGGAGTTCAAGACCGGCTGCCCATGGGAACTCCTATACGCAGATGATCTAACGCTCATAGCTGAATCAATGGCCGAGCTAGAGAAGAAATTCCAAACATGGAAGCACGGCCTAGAATCAAAAGGCCTTAAAATTAACCTGGTTAAGACTAAAGTTCTAGTCTGTAAGAAAGAAAATAAGGCGGCGGTCCCCTCCGGGAAGTGGCCATGCGCAGAGTGTAGGAAAGGCGTAGGTAGAAACTCCATTTTGTGTCCCAAATGCAAAGTTTGGGTGCATAAAAGATGTAGTGGGATCACAGGTAAGCTAACTAAGAACATAGATTTTACATGTGGCCGGTGTTCTGGCGCAATAAGTAGCAGCAAGTGCCCACAAAATACTAGCTCTTTCAACTGCTCAGAGGGTTCTATAGAAATAGTGGACAGCTTCCGTTACCTGGGTGACAAAATCAGCAGTGGGGGAGGGCGCTCTGAAAGTACAGTAGCTAGAGTCAGAACTGGGTGGAAAAAATTCAGAGAGCTTATACCACTATTAGCCGCTAAAGGGTTCTCCCTAAAAATGAAAGCAGGTTGTACGATGCCTGCATACGAACAGCAATGTTGCATGGCAGTGAGACCTGGGCATTGTGTGCAGAAGATATACGCAGACTAAAGAGAAACGAAGCTTGCATGCTCCGCTGGATGTGTAATAGTAATATACGTGAACGACAAAGCATAAACGAACTAAGGAAAAAATTAGAAATAAGAGGGATCAGATGTTGTCTACTCGAGAGAAGGCTACGCTGG
>OZ024740.1:416612637-416625137 GCA_964016885.1 Eledone cirrhosa
CCACCTGGTTCCTTACTACACTGCCTTCGTTATATATATATATATATATATATATATATATATATATATATATATAAATTCTCCCACTCTCTCTCTCGCTCATTACCTCCTTTCTCCCGAGAAAAAAGGAGAGAGAGGGGAGGAGAGACACACACACACACATATATATATTCCCTCCTTTGTTTTCCCAATAACTTACCTAGTTATTGAACGCGCTGGGGTTAGATATCTTGTCTTTAATGCGTAGAAATATCTGAGACCCCCAGCAGACAACTGATGAGGAAAACTTCTTCCGTTCATGCTTTCTTATTATTTTTAAGTATACCTTATCTAGCAAATACACAGCCACCTCTCTTCTTCATATATGTTGTGTATATATATATATATACACACACAAACACACACACACACGTACATACGTATATCTATAGATAATACTTATAAAAAGGAAGTTCGTACGTTGGCCGCTGATAACTCAAAATAAAATTGGTAATAAAAATAAGGTTTTTCGTGTGTTTTCAGCTAATCTGACCTCCAGCAAATCCGCAGTCGATTTTTTCCCCGAAAATGAAATAGAGGGGGCTCCGGAGATTTCTTCAATGCGAATAACACAGGTTGGTAGGGAAGGGGAACATTCAGAATTACAGATAAGCACCTCTCAGTCGTTTAAATTTATAGAAAAACAATCCCTTGATACTGAAGGATGTTTTGATCCTTCATCATTTTGTACTGTTGTGGAAAGCGTTGTAAGCCTAATTAATTAAGTGTTCTCCAATTTCCAAATCCCCCATTTCAATGAGGAGTGGCTGTGTGAAAGAACAATCCTTAACACCCCCACCCCCCACCAGCCCCGCCAAACATCACAGTGAATGCCATCAACAGAATCTCTCAGAAATTATTCCAGGAGGTAGCCAGACCTATGAATATATCGACAAAGTTGTCGACGAAGACGATGCTGTTCATTATCTCGTTGACTTTCTCAACAATCTGGAACTGTCCGGTATGCTACCACACAGCCTTGAATTGAAGGGCACAGTCATCATACTTCTCAGAAACCTGGAACAGCCAAGATTGTGCGATGAGACACGTGTAGTTGTGACTGAACTACAGCCCCACATTATCGAAGCCCAAATCATCACTGGATGTGGTAATACCAACAGATGTCCCTTTTCGTTTCAAATGATTGCAATTCCCAGTGAGAGTCAGTTACGCATTGACCATTAACAAGTTCCAAGCTTAAACACTGCAGGTTGTCGGTCCCCAGCTAGAAGAGGGCTGTTTCTCACATGGTCAATTGTATGTAGGTTATTCCAGACTAGGAAGCCCCCACACACTCTCCATATATGTTCAAACGAAAAAAGTTTTTAAAATTGTACAAAATGCTTTATAATGTTCGTAGAATACATTTTTCTATTATTTTCTTTATTACTTTCTGTATTTAGATATTCTAAATAATGTTTTTAAATTATGTTATGCACTATTTAATTACATTTTAACATCTTTTGTTTTAAGGAAAATGGACATCACGATAGATGACAATAGCTGCCTTATGAATATATTTGAGCACTGCACAGACCGGGCGAAGGCTGGGAGGCCACTAGTATATGTGTGTGTGTGTGTGTGTGTGTGTGTGTGTGTGTGTGTGTGTGTGTGTGTGTGTGTGTGTGTGTGTGTGTGTGTGTGTGTGTGTGTGTGTGTGTGTGTGTGCGCGTGTGTGTGTGTGTGTGTGTGTGTGTGTGTGCGTGTGTGTGTGTGTGTGTGTGTGTGTGTTTCAGTGGCAGCTCGTGGTTAAAATTAGTGCGAGTGCTGCTTAAGAAATGATTACCCATTGTTTTAATATTGTGTAAAACGAAAGAAACATATAAAATGAAAATTTAAACATAAACTTAATAAAATCCGAAACGAAAAATTATTTTTTTCTTACTAATAAATTGTTACAGTTCAAATTTGATCCATTCATTTAAAAATGAAATCATTCTTCTTGAAAAGGTTAATAATTTTCTCTTGATCCCTGGATGACTGTTGAGGAAATTTTTCTCCATTGAAAGCACTTCAAGTGCATTTAGTCTTTTAGGATTCATGGTGCTCCTTAGAAAAGTTTTTATTCTTTTCGTTCTGGCTCTGATGTTGTCATGGGAATCGTCAAGAGGATTTTTATCAGTTTCGTAATTTCACTAAGAACACCATCTAGATTATTTTTCAAGTTAAATTTCAGCAGCTCAATTAATTTGCAATATTCATGCATATCGGATCTACAATAGAATACTTTTAGTTTAGTTTCAAGCTTTTCTTTGTCAATCATGGGATCAGTACTATATCTTCTGTAGGCAGTTCATCCTTAAAACTAGTGAAGCTTTTTTGTTAAATTATTTACCAGCTAACTAAGTGTTTAGTGAAAGAATATCTGTCTATCATATCAACATATATGTAGTCACATACTTCCTTTGCTTCTGCCATGAATGTCTTTGAAGGATTCTCACAGTACTTCGAGATTCTTATTTCTAAAATAGCAATCTGTATGTTAAAGTTCTACCTTGTATAGGATGGACGTGGAATGCTGACGTCTATATGCTTCTTGAGAATGGATACACGTTGTGGTAATCTTGAGAAGAACGCTGGAATAGCCAAAATGTTAGAGAAAAATATTCTTGCGGTCGGTCTGTGTAATACTTGCTGCATTTCTCATTATTAAATTAAGTGATGTACATAACACTGGACGAAATGTGCATTACTGTAAACTGCTTTTATTTTTGCTTGAACTCCTACTTTTTTTTGCCTTTCATGACATTTGTACCATCAAATGTCTGAGCTATCAGTTTTTGTCCATTTCCTTGAAGGATTATCTCTAATTGTTCTAGAATACGTTTTGATATGCCATCTGCATTTTAATTTTCTGGAATAAAGAATCCCCCAAAATGCTCAAATATTTCTTAATTCAACAGGTACGGTAGAACAATGACCATTTCAGTATGTTCCGAAATATCTGTTGTGTCATCGGCCATGAGCGACAGTGCTCTCTCTAACTAGCGTGTAGCTTCTTTCCTTAGACGTGCGCGCGTGCGCACAACAACCAAACCACGCATCATTGGAACTGTGAAGCACACAGTACCATACAAGGATTTTTGTAATTTTTCATGAACGAGGGGATGGCTACTTACATCAATCTTAAGGATTATATAATGTACAAGTATAAAGAAAGAATCAAAGAAAAAAAGACTCATTATATTGAATGTTATCGATAATATCGAGTGAAAATAGGGGTCGCTGTAGTTTGGCAGCGCCTATACACGAGCAGCCACTGGTGAATGGAGTAGCAATAGAATGGAGAGTAGATGTAGCGATGGAATGAATTGGTTTGAGTTGTTGTTCATTTGAACATGGCAAAGGTTGTAGTTCTTTGTGTTGCTGGTTTGATGGATGATTATAAAGAAGGTAAAATTTGTCCCATAATAAAGCGCTATGTGGAATGGCTTTTAAAAAATCTTATCTCTTAAAACCCTAAGTTGGCCAGTTTCTCCAGACTACAGATGCCAACCAGAGATAAGGGAAAATAGCACCCAGGTGTTATTTGTGGGTCAGTGTCTGTGGAGAGATTTCGCTACATTAGTTTCCTACCCTGATAGATGCAAAACCAGCGATCGATAATAGAAGAGGTAGCAAAATGCTAGAATATGATTTGGAAAATGTAGGATCGAGATGGTTGACGGCGTATCTGAACAGCCGATATTCCACAGTCAGTTTGGAATAGTGATTGAAACTAGTTTCGCCGTAAAAATAGCGGCAGGTTTGTCGCACCTATCTCGACGTGGTTATGCCTAAAAGCTTATTCTGTAACTGCGTAACCAATTAATTAAGAAAGGATAGGGAAGAACCATCTTGGGAATTCCACATGCTCATCGTGGGATGAATAAATCTCGAAAATGTTTACGCTACATGCACGCATTCCATACTTTCATTTGTATTTCACAGAAATAGAAGCTTTGACCACTTGATAGAATTCAGGTCCAGTAATGTAAACATACTGTTATGTAATATCTATCTATATTGGAATGTAAACTCTCTCAATTAATCTCTAAATAATCGTAATAAACAGAGCTTTTTTATTAAATGTGATATTATTTACAGTAACAATAATAATTGTTTCTACTTTTGGCACAAGGCCAGCAATTATCCCAGTGAATTACTGGTACTTTATTTTATCGACCCCGTAAAGATGAAAGGCAAAGTTAGCCTCGGCGGGATTTGAACTAAAACCATAAAGGGCCGTAACTCTTTGCTGCAAAGCATGGCGTCCGACTCTCTACTGATACTGCCAATATAATAACAATAATAATAATTGTTTCTACTTTTGGCACAAGGCCAGCAAAACCAGTACATTACTGGTACTTTATTTTATCGACCCCGTAAAGATGAAAGGCAAAGTTAACCTCGGCGGGATTTGAACTCAGACTGTAATAATAATAATGATTTCATTTATTGGCCACAAGGGCCGACATCTAGGGGACAATACAAAGACATGGACAGTGGGGGTTTACAATAAGCTCGAGTAAAAGTGTACAATGGCAATATTAATTTAACAGTGAAGATATAAATAAATATAAAAATATAAAAAAAAATAAAATATACAAAAAAATATATTAAAAAATATAAAATATATATGATTTCTAGTAAAGGCACAAGGCCAGTAATTTGGGGGGAGGGGAAAGTCGATTAAATCGACCCCCAGTACATTACTGGTACTTTATTTTATCGACCCCGTAAGGATGAAAGCCAAAGTTAACCTCGACGGGATTTGAACTCAGACCGTAAAGTTAGTGGGTTGCTGCCAGCTCACCACTTGATTGTGCTCTCAGTGCCCGCACTAGCTGGCACCTAAAGACAATCAAATGTCACCTGTGTTACCAAAGCTACCACAGGAGTTGTGTCGACATCACTAAGGCTCAAACCGAAAGGCTTCACTATGGACCTATAATCAGTGCTACTTCAGTTCCGACGTTCTCCATGGAGACGTCCCACGCTTCGACGACCAACTTTCTACCGAGGACTTTGTCGCAGCCCTCCAGGGTTTATCCAAATCGAAGCTCGTCAACCAGATCCCTAAGCGAGCTCGGAATAGCTTTGCACGTGCCCTCTATAATTTATTGAAAAACGTTTGTTTATCCAACAATACGTCTGATTGGAAGAAACTGTTTTTGTTCCATCGCATCTCTCTTCATGCGCACAATCCGAAATCGGGTTCCCTCACGTCTTCTCTCAAGCGGCAGTTCCAGATGCTTGAGTCCACCCCAACAACTTCTCACCTCAGTTTTACATCGTGCTCGGTGCCTACCAACAGGCAACCGATAAACCTCAAGCGTGCGGTTAATGCCAAATTCAGCGAATTTGACATCAAAGGAGTTGTCCGTCTCCACTCTTCTCTGTCTTCTCTCGCTCCGTGTAACTCTGATTCTCTTGAACGACTGAAAGAGAAGCACCCATCGGCACCCCTAGATGATTAGTAACACTGGCCTGAACCACCAGAATACTTGAAACTGGTCTACACCACAGATATCATCAGAAAAGCGATTTCATCCTTCCCCGCTGGTTCAGGTGTGGGGATTGACGGCCTTCTAACTCAACACCTCAAGGATGGTTTCTCCTTATCGGCCGGTGACGCCGGACTCGAGCTCTTGGAGAGTCTAACTCAGTTTGTGAATCAGTTCTCTTCAGTGAACGTTCTTCCCTATATCCGCCCACTGTTCTTCGGTGAGAAATTATTCGGTCTCACTAAACCCAACGGAGACCTGTGCCCCATTGCGGTTTGTTGAACGCGTCACCGTCTCACTGCAAAGGTGTGTTTGCTATCGGTCTCTGACTCACTGGCGGGGGAGTTTTCCCCCATCCAGCTTGGGGTGAGTACCAAGCTCGGATATGAAGCTGCTGCCCACGCTACCAGAGCCTTTACCAACTTTCTCTCCTTGTCCCCCAAGGTCATCCTCAAACTTGACCCCAAGAACGCTTTCAACTCTGTCAGCCGCGTTGTCGTCCTCAGCTCAGTAAGAGAGAGGGTCTCATAACTCTACCACTTTGCTTGGGAGGCTTATCGGGAGCCCTTCTGCCTCTCTTTTGGTGACCAAATCATCACCTCTGCATCAGGAGTCCAACAGGACGACCCACTCGGGCTCGCTCTGTTTGTACTGGGCATTGATGACATCACCAAAATGACGTTTGAGTTTGACCTCAACGTCTGGTAACTTGACGACGCTTCTTTGGGGGTGACCTCCGGATAAGGTTCTCGCCACTGCTAACAAAATGGTTGAGGACCTTGCCCGTCGGGTTCTCCAGGTCAATAAATCCAAATGTGACTCTGGATCCTCAACCACCCGGCTTCTCAACATCAACAGACAATTGACCTGTTTACAGAGTCCTCCCCTTCCATTGCAGTCTTTCTCTGTCGGCTTGGTGCTCCTTAGGAGCCCCAATTACAGATCTTGCCTTCGAGTCAATCTTCCAATCGAAGATGGTTGGCCTTGAGCAGTTGCCGAAGAATATCGAAGCAATCAAACTCCATCAAGGTTTTTTCCTACTCAGAAACTACCTTTCGATTCCTAAGCTTCTACATATATGCTCAGGATCCGTCCTGCCTCCAACGCTTCGACGACCTAATCTTCGAGAGACTCGAGTACTTGGTCAATGTCAGACTCTCTCCAGCGTCAATGCCAGACTCTCTCAGGCTGCTTTGCCCAAGCGATTTGGGGGTCTTGGTCTTCGTAAATATTCGTCTCTCTCTCTCTCTACCCTGCTTCCTTTCTTCCACCCACGTTTTCCCCACCCTGGTGGGCAACATACTCTCCTCTCCTTTCCAACATCCAACATGGTCTAGTTCCAACAGGGAGTTGAATGAATCTCTCCAATAATGGAGTGAGTTGGGCTTGTCTGTTCCTGAGAAGGTGGAGGACAATCGAAGTCAGGGAGCTTGGGACAGCATAATTTCGAAGGCCACCTTCGATTACATCTTCGTCCAGTTGGATCAGTTTTCAAGGTGCCGCTTACTGTTTGCCAGCACCAAATACTCAGGTGACTGGGTTGATGCCCTGCCTGTGGCTAACGTTGGTGGCCTACTCAGCTTGGACGAACTTCGTGTCTCCATTGCTTTCAGAGTAGGAGCTGACATCTGTACGGGTTTGAGGTGTCGATGTGGCAAACTGCTCGACTCCACAGGCCCCCACGGTCTTTCTTGCCGCCTGAATGTCGGTCGCTTTGCGCGTCACATGGAACTAAACCTTATTCCCAAGAAAGCTTTGGCCCGGACAAACATCCCCTCGATCTTGGAACCATCTGGGTTGTCCAGACGTGATGGGAAAAGACCTGACAGCCTAACCCTGTGCACCTGGTCGAGAGGCAAATGCCTTGTCTGGGACGTCACAGTTAATGACTCTTTTGCTTTTCCCCCACATCCTGGATGCTGCGGTTAGGGCGAGAGCCACAGCTTCCGCAGCCGAACGGAACAAAATCCTAAAATTCTGTGATCTGTCGGCCAACTACATTTTTCAAACCTATGGCGTTCGAGACGTTTGGGGGAGTCGGGCTACTGACTGCGAGATTCCTGTCTTCACTGGCGGCTCGACTAACAGAGGTAACTCGTGAAGCTCGTGAGGGCACTTGGTTGTTCCAACGCATCAGCCTCCCCATCACCCGAGGTAACGCCGCGAGCGTGCTGGCCTGCCTCAAATATTTCAGAGAGGTTTCCCAGTGCTCCTCGCGATATTGTTATCATTTACTCTGGTAGCGGCTCGGTTGTCCACCCCTTTTGCCTGCCTTTTGTTGTATGTGGTCCCAGATGTGTGTGTGTTTTTTTTTTTTTGTTGGTCTTTTTTCTCTTTATTTTCCTTTTTTTTCTGGTTTCTCTCTCCCTTTCCTTTATACTATATTTGTTTGTGCTTTCTCATTATTAAGCTCGTGTTTTGAGCATAACTTAACAAAGGTACTTACATAAAGTATCGTTGAGAAGAGATATCTCGCTATGTCCCTGTGTGGGTCAAATGTTACACGTACATTTTTATGTGTTAATATGTGACAGAAATGGTTGATACGATTGTGTGTGTGTACAGATATAATAGATGAATTACATGCATAAGAAATCACATCTGCCGTGTGCCAGACGACTGCTCTGCCGCTGTGGGAAACGAAAATCACCCGGTTTAGATGGTCTACCCTATGAGTTTTACATAGGCATGCCAGACTTGTTCTCTGGCGTCATCGAAGCGGTCTACTGCAACTGGCAGCAGAACGGAAGGATTTCCCGTTCTGTAGGCAGAGGCGTAGTAACGCTGATCAGGAAAGATGAGAACAAGGGAGATGAGATAAGCAATTTCAGAGCCATAACTCTGCTCAACACAGAGTTAAAGATTTTGGCCAGAGTGTTAACAACGAGGCTGGCGCTTGTCGTCGAGAACCTGGTAGGGGAAGCTCAAACGTGTGCAATCCCGACCAGGTCCATACACGACAACCTCCACCTCATACGATACATCATAGAGAGGGTAGGGTGTAAACCTGGTTCGGTGGGTCTCTGATCAATTTAGATCAGTCTAAGGCTTTTGATAGGGTCGACCATCAATACTTGGAAGTGGTTCTCAAGGCGGCCGGCTTCGGTCCCGTCTTCAGAGGCTGGACCGCTACCATGCACACCAGCATCTGCTCGGCAGTCAAGGTGAATGGCTACCTATCGGAGCCATTCCAAATCATGCGTTCCATCTGTCAGGGATGCCCTCTCTCCTCCATTCTGTATGTACTGACTCTCGAGTCATTACTGCGGAAGTTGGAGCTGTTGCAGGGCATACCGATCGAACCAGGACTGCGGAAAGCAGCGCCGGCCTATGCCGACGACATAACCGTAATGGTGTCGAAAACCTCGGAAATCGAGGTAATCGGCAACCTATTACAGGAATACGAAACGTTGACAGGAGCAAGACTAAACCTAATCTGTCGGTTTGCAACTCAGCACATGGAGAGGCAAACCCATGCCTTCCGACAGTGTCGGTGGACGCTGGACGGAAGGACCGGTGTAATTGCTCGGGGTCTAGTTTGGTCCAGACCTCCGGGTGGACAAGAACTGGAACGAGATCACGGCGAAGGTGTTTGCACTCACCCAGAAGTGGGCTGAGTGCAAACTCTCGTTGAAAGGTCGACCGGAGGTGGCGAACACTTACATAGCGTCCGTCATCTACTACTGCTTGACAGTCGTGCCTTGTCCCCGCGAATACCTCACCAAAATGGAGCGCCTACTCTTCAAGTTCCTCTGGAAGAAACAGGCTCCATTGGTGAGGAGATCCATCTGCTGTCAACACCCTTCTAACGGAGGGCTGGGCATGCCGTGGCTGATGATGCGCAAACACACGCTGAGGCTACACCATCTCCAGGTAACCCTGACCGGCGAACCGGTGTGGCTGTCGTTTGTGAGACGAGCTCTTCCACAACTCGTCTCACTAACAGAGCTGCAGTCCTGGATCAAGCGAAGACCGAAAATGGGCGACTGGCACCTCAAGTGCCTTCAGGCGCTCACAGCCCTCTGCCAAGCGGAAACGGCAATCAGTGGAAACTCCACTTCGACATTCTATAGGGGATTAGTGGAGGATAAGTGTGACGAAGTTCTCGGGGAAACTCTAGGCATTGAGGAGAACGAACTGACCAGTCTGTTCGGGAGGACTTTCCGTCCAGGGCCTATGGATAACTTCAAGAGGTCTCTGGCCTGGCAGTGCTACCGAGGAACTCTACCTGTTCGAGACAAAATCTACAAGCATGGACGCCCTGGCAGAGATCCTGTCAAAATGACCTGTCCAAGATGCGAGCAGGACATCGAAACCGTTCTGCACGCAACTGATCAGTGCCCACAGGTGACCGACCTGTGGAATTATGTCGAACGGTTGTCAGCCGAGTCCATCGTGAAGATCACCCCGCTGCCTTCATTTAAGAATGAATGAGAGGCGGTTTTCCTCTGTCTGGTGGCTATGGCGAAAGAGGTAATATGGTGGACGAGGTTAAAAGGAGTGAGGGCAAACACCTTTCTCTCCGGAAAACAACTTATCCCCTTCTTTAAGTACCACTTCAGAAGGAAGGTGAGAGTGGAGAGAGAGGTGCTACACCCCAGTAAATTCGCTGAAAGGTGGGTGAATGTGGCGAAAATGGCCCGAGTGAATGGGCCTTCTTTGTATATAAACCTGTCGGCTGAGGAAGATAAACAGAGGGAAGACGAGAACTCCTACAAAACGTGTTCCTGGTGTTGAGGGTTGTTCTATCCACGGGGTTTAAAACAACCCTGCAGTAACGTTCCCCCTATTGGGGATTTCCATTGTTATTTTATTATATATAGTTTATTGTTATTTATTAATGTTAAAGTTATATGATGTTTATGTAAAACCCCGCCGTCACGTCTTGTAATGTCCCATGTTTGTACGCCCCTGTGGCAAACAAAGAAAGATATCATTACATCAAAGCGAGGCTGGCCTTTTACCTATCATTTTTATTAAACCTTAACTATCAATCAGTATATGTAAACAAACAATCGTATTTACGTTGAATATATTTTAATGTGTATTTAATATATCTTAATATATATTTAATATATTCTAATATATATTAAATATATTTTATATCTATCAAATATATTCTAATATAAATTAAATATATGTTAATATATATTTAATATATTTTAATATATATCATCATCTCAACTGGAGCCAGCAGGCCTAGACTGAGGAGATGGCAAGCTCTCCGACGGAATCACCCTCTTCCCATTCGAAGGAGATAGATCCCTCCTCTGGGACGGCACCTGCTGCGACACATTCTCCGCCTCCAGCTTTGTCGTTTCGTCCACAAACCCCGACATCGCAGCCGGCCTCGCAGAAGAACGTAAAATAAACAAATACCGGGGTTTGTCCGGCCGCTTCCTCTTCGCACTGGTCACCGTCGAGACCTCAGGCGTACTTGGAGCCCGTACTGCCGAGCTCCTTGGCAAGGTCGGAGCGTCGGTGGCCCGTCTGAGGAGGGAGCCCCATGAGGTTGGGTGGCTGTTGCAGCTATCACTGGCCATCGTCCGGGGGAACGCTGTTGCCGTCTTGTCAGCGGGACGCAGCACTCCTGCCCTCTTGCCCTAGGCCCAAAGTCCAATCACCCTCCCCCTTCATCCCTCCCCTCTCTTCTGCGACACCAGAACTCTTGCCATCCCCTCTTCTTCTCGATCTTTTTCTTCTTTCTTTCTCTCCTCTTCTTGTTCTATATTACCCTATTCTTTCTTTCCTTTTGTTTTCCCTTCTTTTTTATTATTTCTATATTAAAAATAAACATGTATTTGAAAAGAAAAAAAAAATTAATATATATCAAATATATTTTGATATATATTAATATATATCATATATATTTTAATATATATGATATATATTTTAATATATATCGAATATATTTTAATGTATATTAAATATATCTTAATATACTATATCAAATATATTTTAATATATATCATATATATTTTAATATATATCATATATATTTTAATATATATCATATATATTTTAATATATATGATATATATTTTAATATATATGATATATGTTTTAATATATATGATATATGATATATATTTTAATATATATCGAATATATTTTAATATATATCGAATATATTTTAATATATATCGAATATATTTTAATATATATCGAATATATTTTAATATATATCGAATATATTTTAATGTATATCATATATATTTTAATATATATCGAATATATCATAATATATATTAAATATATCTTAATATATATCATATACATTTTAATATATATCGAATATATTTTAATATATATTAAATATATCTTAATATATATCATATACATTTTAATATATATCGAATATATTTTAATGTATATCATATATATTTTAATATATATCGAATATATCATAATATATATTAAATATATCTTAATATATATCATATACATTTTAATATATATCGAATATATTTTAATGTATATCATATATATTTTAATATATATCGAATATATCATAATATATATTAAATATATCTTAATATATATCATATACATTTTAATATATATCGAATATATTTTAATGTATATCATATATATTTTAATATATATCGAATATATTTTAATATATATTAAATATATCTTAATATACTATATCAAATATATTTTAATATATATCAAATATATTTTAACATATATTAAGTATATTTTAACATATATTAAGTATATTTTAACATATATTAAGTATATTTTAACATATATTAAGTATATTTTTTATATATATTATAAACAAAGAAATGTTCTCACTATGATACATATGTTACATCTGTATTCAGTATACAGAATACCTCTTTATTTTATTCCCCTCCGGCCGGCTATTGTCATTACTAACATACTGTCATTTGAGAAAGAGGTTATCTCTCTGGTTACATTTAAGTTGTCACATATTTCATATATTTATTAGAACATCACTGATAAAAT
>OZ024740.1:416630137-416642637 GCA_964016885.1 Eledone cirrhosa
TGTGCGGCCTGTAGGTAGCGGTGAATCTTTACATAGCTTGTCTATAGAGTACGGCTCCGATCTCTGTGTAAAACGTGGGGAAATATAGGCTTTTTATACCTGTCGCTTTCTGTCTCCCACATCGAGGGATCGCCCACGCATGAACCTGTCCACGCCCAAAAGGATGGTGACCTAGAATTTGACTTTTAGGTGTCACCCAAGGTTCAAGGCGGGGACAGATTTAGCTACACACCTCAAATTGGAGCATGACAACCTCTTATATCTTTAATGGTTCTATCTACTGCTTCCAGAGCTCCTTTGTGGGCCATGGTGGACTCATCCCATAAAATGAGACGACAAATTTGAAAAAGTTAATCAGGGCATCACCGAAGAGATAAATGCTCGTCTTCAGCCCTTTCAAACGTGTCCACCATACTATCTCTTTCGCCATGGCCACCAGACAGAAAAAAACTGCCTGCTCTTCCCGGCTAAAGGAAGAGGGCGGAGCAATACTCACGACAGACTCAGCTGATAGCTGGATCCGTCCTACACGCGACAGCAGGTGTTCGACATAAACCCACAAGTCAGCAATGCTCGGACACTGGACGAGTGCGTGCAGGACGGTTTCGTCGCCCTGCGCGCAACTCGGACATGCCCGACTGACGGCCCCTCCATGCCTGTAGAGTTTATCCCGAACTGGCAAAGCCCCTCGGTGGCACTGCCAGGCCAGGGATTTCTGGAAGTTGTCCATAGGCCCCGGCCCGAAAGTTCTTCCAAAGAGATTGGTTAGTTGATTTTCGTCGACGCCTAGAGTTTCCCCAAGTACGTCGTCGCTCTTCCCCTCCACTAATCCTCTATAGAACGCCAAGGTGGAGTTTCCACCAATTGGTCGAGGGCTGTGAGCGCCTGAAGACATTCCAGTCTCCAAGCGCTCCCTCTCGGTCTTCGCTTGACCCAGGACTGCAGCTCCGTCAAGAAATAATAATAATACTAATTGTTTCTACTTTGGGTATAAGGCCAGCAATTATCTCAGTGTATTACTGGTATTTTATTTTACCGACCCCGTAAGGACCAAAGGCAAAGTTAACCTCGGCGGGATTTGAACTCAGACCATAAAGGGCCTTAAGTATTTGCTGCAAAGCACGGCGTCCGACCCTCTACCTATTCTACCAATCCACCGCCCTTTTATTAACCACAACGGTTGACATAAAGTATAACATTAAAAGGACAGGACAGATTGGTACTAATGGGCATTTCTGCGTTTTGAAAACAAAAGTGTATTACTGGTATTTTATTTTATCGACCCCGTAAGGACGAAAGGCAAAGTTAACCTCGGCGGGATTTGAACTCAGACCATATAATAATAATTGTTTCTACTTTAGGCACAAGGCCAGCAATTACCAGTGCATTACTGGTACTTTATTTTATCGACCCCGTAAGGATGAAAGGCTAAGTTAACCTCGGCGGGATTTGAACTCAGATCATAAATGGGCGTAACTCTATGCTACAAAGCATGGCGTCCGACTCTCTACCGATACTGCCAATCCAAATAATAATTGTTTCTACTTTTGGCACAAGGCCAGCAATTATTCCACTTTATTACTGGTACTTTATTTTATCGACCCTGTAAGGATGAAAGGCAAAGTTATAATATTTGTTTCTACTTTAGGCACAAGGCCAGCAATTACCTAGTGCATTACTGGTACTTTATTTTATCGACCCCGTAAGGATGAAAGGCAAAGTGAACCTCGGCGGGATTTGAACTCAGATCGTAAAGGGACGTAACTATGCTGGAAAGCATGGCGTCCGACCCTCTACCGATACTGCTAATCCACCCGGCAAAGTTATAATAATGATAATAAAGAACAGACACAAAACATCAATTTCACATCATGAAGTGACACTTTATTCCTGCTCCTTATTATTATAATAGTCTATTTAAGGATAATCTCCTCAGATGTAACTGGTACTTAGCTCAGCTAAGTGTATTGGAACAATAGGAAAGCGTTTTTCTCAACAACGCTGTTATATCCTATTTACAACGGAAATATTTTTTTACATAAAAAATAAGTTTTTGCTTTTTTGTAGCTACACATCTATATATATAAAACTGAGTGTCTGTCTGTGTGTGTGTGAGTTTGAATCCCTAAAACTCGAGAACCACCCAACCGACTGTTTTCAAACTTTACACATGTAATACTTATGTTTCAGGGAGTGTTCTGAGCAAAAATTTTAATTTTCAATGCCCTAGGGACCGCATTAGGCGATTTAGCGATCTCTCTCTATAATTCTTAGTCTTTCTCTTTTTAGCTAGATAATACATATAACGTCGCGCCCTTATAATATCTGTCTGTATGTCTGACTGTCTGCATTACGTCACTTCCCTGAGGATGTCTGTGTGTGTGTGTGTATGTGTGTGTGTGTGATTTTGAATCCCTAAAACTCGAGAAGTACCCAACCGACTTTTTTCAAATTCTACATGTGTATTACTTGTTTCAGGGAGTGTTATGCACATAAAAAATTCAATTTTTTTGTCCCCTAGGGCCCGCATTAGTTGAAAAACTGCATTTTTTCAGGTTTTTAGGGTTTTTTGGAGTCGTTACGTCAGACTGATTTCCTTGAAATTGTAACTATGTATTAGTCAGTCTCTTCTTCATACCGTGAGCAAAGAAAATCCAACTTTTTTATGGCCTAGGTGAAAAACTTCATTTTTTCAGCTTTTTAGGGCTTTTTTAAGGCGTTACGTCTAGCCGATATTCCCGAAATTTCAAGGCATATTATGCACATAAAAAAAAATCATTTTCTTGATCCGCATTAGGTGAAAACCTGCATTTTTCCTGCTTCATCGAGGAAAATCTTAAAGATTATCCACCCATCAGAGTATTCGGTTTATTTTCTTTACATATTGTCCACGCATGCAGTTTTTCTACGATTAGGTCTGTTGGCGGCCCGCGTTCCAAAATACCTTATCTCGTGCAACGCCGGGTTCCACTGCTAGTTATGTATATAGCAAACAATGGAAAGATTTTCTTAAATCAAAAACAATAATTTTATTCTTTGTCATGTGTGTAGTACGCATCAAAAATGATTTTTTTTTTACAAAAAAAAACTATATATATATGTATAAATATTTCGTATCTCCAAAGAAATACAGTTTTAGGAAGCCGTAGCTATGCAAACACCGGAGGGCTAACGCCCTCTGGTGATGTCCAGCAGAAGCAAGGGGGACAACCGTCTATGCATTTCAGGCTTAACTGGCCTTCGTCAGGACGGTCCCTCCCACCGCTTGCGACTTCTGGACTAGAAGACAGCTGAGAATATATACTTTTCTCGTCTGTGTAAATGAGGTGATTAATCTCATTTGCATATGAAGCTGCGGGGGGGGGGGGGCGTCCTGACGAAGGCCAGTTAAGCCTGAAATGCAAAGACGGTTGTTCCCCTTGCTTCTGCTGGACATCACCAGAGGGCGTTAGCCACCCGGTGTTTGCATAGCTACGGCTTCCTAAAACTGTATTTCTTTGGAGATACGAAATATTTATACATATTGTATCTGTTAGAACACGAAAAGTGTGAAACAACAGAATGTTCACTTTTCGTGTTCTAACATATATGCCTAACTTCTTCATAAATTTTCCCGGGATAGCCGTGGTGATGGTGATCGTATGTCATTGGCTAATTTTCAACCAATCAGAGTAAGTGTTGATATATATATATATATATATATATATATATATATATATATATATATATATATATATATATATATACTATTCCCCCTCTCTCTATATATATCTTACGCTTTCGCTTTACACTCCTCCCCTTCAATAACACATTTCCCCCTCTCTATATATCTCTTCCACTGTTACTTACGCCTGTTTCTCTCTATCTGTTCCGTCTCTATATATATCTCTCTTACTCTTTCGCTTTGCACTCCTCCCCTTCAATACCATCTTTCCCCCTCTCTATATATTTGTTACTCTATCGCTGCACGCTCCTCTCCTTCAATATATCAATTACACACGCTTTACACTCCTTTATCCCCAGCGCCCCTATATATACACCCCCCCTCCCGCATCTATATTTTAATGTTCCGTTGCACCGTGAATATATGTGTCTATATATATATACATATATATTGTATATACACATTCATGTATGTGTATACACACTCATGTATGTATATACACTGGTTTTATGTGTGTATTGTAAATTTGTACTGTTAAAACACGAAACTAACATTCGATTGACACTTTGATTACCTGTACAGGCAATAGTTATTAGAATGCTGTTGAAGTGTGTATATATTTTTGGGGGACATCCTGTATATACACACATTATATATAATACAATAAACAGATAAATACACACATATATATATGAGCTTATTTAATTATAAATATTGTGAATTTTTAACTCAGTTCAATTATATATATAAATGGCTTCTACAGGACTAGAACTGTTTCATTCGAAAGAAATCATCATAATATTGAGAGGGGGGACTAGATAAAATATTTCAAATCAAATGTGTATAAGTTATAAGTTAAAATGTATAAATAGAGACGATAGTGGAGGTATATCTGTTTAGTGGAACAGTAGACGATAGAATTAAATACAGACGAGAATCTCCCTTTAATGAAACAGCAGACGATAGAATTAAGGCAATTTAAATTTTAAGCATTTGCCTTTCATCGTTACGGGGTCGATAAAATAAAGTACCAGTAATACACTGTCACTATAAGTAGACGACTTTCAAATTGAATTGTTGGTTCCATTTCTTTAGTATTTTCAATTGTAGTTATCTACTTAAAAAGCGTTACACGGTTAGAGACATAATTGGTAAGTTATATCTTCCCTATTAAACCATTGCATTATTTCGCCTACAATAGAACAAAAATGAAATGTTCTTTAAAGAAACAGGAATATAACTTTATAAAAAAAAAAGTTGCATCCGCTTCTTTTATCATTGTTAATTTTTTCGTTTTAATATTAATTGTTTTTTGTAGTTGTTTATATTAAAAATCTTACTGTAATATTTACTTAAACGAAGGCAGACATCTAAACTTATAGATTAATCTTGAGCGAAGGACTAGATAAATCTCTCTCTCTCTCTCTATATATATATATATATATATATATATATATATATATATATACGTTATTCCGGGTTGAATCGGAGGTAACCACAGTAAGTAAGGTACTCAATACATAGCAGAGTATAACAGTTTTAATATAGATGAGATTCTACAGGACTAGAACTGTTTCATTCATTAGAAATCATCAGGAATCTGATGATTTCTAATGAATGAAACAGTTCTAGTCCTGTAGAATCTCATCTATATTAAAACTATATATATATATATATATATATATATATATATATATAAACGAAGAATGATAAAATTTCAAGCAAAGAGTTTAATTAGGTAATGACTTACAAATTTGTTTCAGTATATATTTAATATAATATTAATATATTTTGTAATATTATTAACTAATTATTATAATTAGCGCTTCAGGCTTTGTCTATATACTGAAACAAATTTGTAAGTCATTACCTAATTAAACTCTTTGCTTGAAATTTTATCACTCTTCGTTTTGAATTTCTCCTAAGTATTCAATACTCTGTTGAGAAATACATTTTACATAAACAGTCTTTGTACCATTTATACGGTATTAATTACTTATATTTATATATATATATATATATATATATATATATATATATAGCGTATGATTAGAACTGTGTTTATTATTAATATTTTAATGGATTTAATGAAAAATTTTAGGTGTTCATATATATATTCTAAAAATGCGCGAAATCGTGAATCCGCGATAGTTGAACCGCCAAGTAGCGAGGTATCACTGTATATATGTTTAAATATATAGTGTAGCTGTGATGTATCTCGCGAGTGAATCGAGACCTGTCACTGATTTTGGTGTCCCCACTGCCGATGTGAATGAGCAACGCTGCACTTGTGAATTGGGTCTTGATGTTGCAGGCAGTTCATATACTTACAATGATGCGGTCCCACAAGCTTGTTCACATTCCTGTGCTAATAATCTAGATGGGCGTATTAAATTGGATGTGAAAACAGCTTACCGGATGCGGAATCGGGAGAAGTTGAGACAAAAACAGGCCGATTATAGAGCTGTGAATTTTGCTAAATTAACACAAAAACAGGCCAAGTATAGATGTTCAAAACGGTATGAGTTGGCAAACAAGCAGGCCAAGTATAGATCTGCAAATTCAGCTATTATATCTCAAAAGCAAGCCGAGCGTAGAGCTTCTAAACGTACCGAGTTGGCTAAAGAGCAGACCAAGTACAGATCTGCAAATATCTTATTGCACAAACAATAATTCTGCACAAATGTTGCTCCATTATTAGATCTAATGTTGCAACGATACAGTTAAATGTTGTCTGTGTATTTTAAAAAAGATTTGCTTATAATCTTTTCAAATTTCATTACGCCAATGATTCAAGCTCAAATTGACATTATCTAAAAAATTGTACAAACAGCGGTGGATTAGCAGTAGTGAACAGATAAATCAGTCAATTTATTAAGATTGACTTGGCATCAATCAGCAAGACCTTCATTAGCTGCTCTCCAGCCATCTATTTAAAGCTGTATACATCTATGGTACGAATACACTTGGAGTTCGCGTCATCAGTCTGGAACCTCTATCTTGCTCAGAACATTGACCTCCTGGAAACTGTTCAGAGACATGCAACCAAGCGCATACCCTCCATCAGACACCTACCATACCCTGAATATTTTGCTTCCCTCTGGCAATGGACTTGGTAAACACCCACAAAGTTATTAACCATCCGACCAACAACAACCCCGAACACCTTTTTGATCTCCATGTGTCTAACACGTGGACATGCCTACAAAGTCAGAAAACAACACAGCTCCCATGACTTTAGGAAATATTTCTTCATGCTCAGAGTTGCTGAAGGATGGAACAAACTTCCTGCATCAGTTGTTAGCTGATGACACACTGCATCCTTTAAAACCATCATACATTCCGAAATACACCAAAACTACACCTGATGTCCCCCTTCCATACACATGCACATATGTGTATATCATGACTCATGCACTGTTCTTTTTTCATGACGTTTTTATATTACCCTATGTATTATATATGCACTTTTGATGAGTTGTAGTGCACCTCAGCATTGTACACAATATTTTCATTATTATTATCATTATTATTATTACACTCATTGATCCATTTTGCACTAACTCTGCATCAAGCACCCTCACCTAAATATTAACCAATCAAGGATCCAATACAGCTATCTGTTGGATGAGTATTGTATAGTGCCAAAAACGAAACCAATCAGTTTAGCAGAAAGTTTCCAGACAAGAAACACGCATATTTTGCTATCCTCAAACACGTTTACACATGGCATGAAATATAACTAATCCGTGATGGCTAGGTTTCATCTTCTAACTGGATATACGAAATCCATTATGTCTTGACAACAACATGAGGTAACATTATGTTATTCACAGACACACTTTGTACACTGTTCCATATCAGAATGTATTTCCTTCGTCACATTCACAAACAGTATTGAAAATATGTTCTTCGGCAAATAAAAATGTTTTGTTCATAATATTTCAACTAGCGATTGCTCTACTCCACGCACGACCACCATAAATTAATGACCAGCTCAACACAAGTATCGGTAGAGCGTCAGACACCATGCTTTGCAGTATTGTTATGGTCCTTTGCATTCTAAGTTCAAATCCTGCCGAGGTTAACTTCGACTTTCATACTTACTAATTCGATAAAATAAAGTACCAGTAATGGACTGCCGTAATGGATTTGTGCCGAAAAATAGAAACACTATTAATGTGCAATAAGAGCAAAATATAACGACATTGCTCAATTATTTTATCCAATGTTGTAATAACACAAGGAAATGTTGTTTGTGTATTTTTTTTTATATTTGCTCATAGGCTTTTACAATTTCGCTCAGCCAACAACTATTAAAAAGTGAGTTGCTTAAGATAACAATTTAATCACAAATTGTTGCTATCTTTTAATACACTCCAACAAGTCATCAAATTATGTACAATAAAAACAAATCTTATTAATTTGCTCAGGGAATATAAAGAAAATGTATATACACTGATAATTGCAATTGTATGTAAATATTTTGTTTTTGTATTGTTTATTTTATGTTTTCTATTATGTATAATATATTGATTTAATATTGATTGTTTTTTGTAGTTGTTTATATTAAAAGTCTGAAAATATTTTTATACATCTTACACTAATATTTATAAGATAATTTATAATAACAATTACATAATCTAATTACATTACAACGATAATTTATTATTAATATATATCCTGTTTAACTAGAGTTATTACAAGCGTTGCCTTAAAAAAATATTAAACTAGACATGAAAAATGCGCAAGCTCAAAAGTGCCACAGAATGTTATAATAAACCTTCAAAAGTGTGGGACTAGAGTTGTTGCTAAAAAATATTGTAATCATTATATATCGTACATTCTGTGGCATCCTTTATAAAAATAGCTTAAACCAACGAAGCCTTTATTTTTACGCTATTTCACTTAGTTAATTCTTAGAGTGTAACATATAAAAATAAATACATCTATGTTTAATGTAATAACAGCTATAAATAATTACGTAATATTATTATCATATACTCATAGTAACAAAATAATTGTGTTGAAAATTAATATGATGCTTATAAGAACGATCAAATCTATAATGATAATTTCTTAAATATACTAATAGTAAAATAATTTAGTTATCTATTGTTACATTTTCATAGAACTATAATATTAACAATCGTATTGCATTATCAAATTTTTATCACTACAAACTTTCATATTGGAATTACCTTAAGCCACTTATTATTACTTCGCTTTCGTACTTTTACAGCTGTAGATATTGCGCTGTATCTTATATCTAATATCAATATCTCATGGTAATTTGCATGCAGTGTAAAATAGGTTTATTAATAACTTTAATATGAAATGTATTATACAGGGCTGCGGAGTCGGCCAAAAATTGACTGGCTCCAACTCAGGATCCGATACTCCATTATTTCCTAAATTTCAGCTCCGCAGCTCTGTTATTATATTAATTAATTTATTTTATAGTTGTAAATCATATTTTTATATGTTACACTCTAAGAATTAACTAAGTGAAATAGCGTAAAAATAAAGGCTTCGTTGGTTTAAGCTATTTTTATAAAGGATGCCACAGAATGTACGATATATAATGATTACAATATTTTTTAGCAACAACTCTAGTCCCACACTTTTGAAGGTTTATTATAACATTCTGTGGCACTTTTGAGCTTGCGCATTTTTCATGTCTAGTAAAGCTATGCTTGAAGCGAAATCCTATTTCTTTTTATATATCTCACTATATATAAAACGGTAGATGTCTGTCTGTGTGTGTGTATGATTTTTATGCATTTCCACATTTCTCTACCGATTTTGATGATTTTCTTTTCCCAATGTACTCCAAATTTACCAGAGCAGGTCAACGCGTAATTACTTTTGCCAAAAATGTCCTGCTTCTATGAAAAAAAATCGATAAAACTAAACAGATGCTGTAACCCTCTCTCTTACACGCTCCATTCCTCTCACTACCCTCAATCTCCTCCGCAACTCTCTTTAAAAGGTTACTGCCTCCGTCTCTGAAGGAACGCGACACAAACTTTGATAACCCTCTCTCTTACACGCTCCATTCCTTTCACTACCCTCAATCTCCTCTGCAACCCTCTTTAAAAGGTTATTGCCTCCGTCTCTGAAGGAACGCGACACAAACTTTGATAACCCTCTCTCTTATACGCTTCATTCCTCTCACTACCCTCAATCTCCTCTGTAACTCTCTTTAAAAGGTTACTGCCTCCGTCTCCATTACAGTTTTACAGTTTAGAACAACGACAAATCTTCTCTCTATATAATAGATCATTCCCCCTCTTCGTTTGTCATACATCAAATATCAAAATTTAAAAAGCCGATAACACTAAATACATACTGCTCTCTCAACGTTACATTTTACATCAAATAGCAAATATTCAAAAGCAACAGATGAATTTATAAAACAACAAACGTAACAATAACGACGCTTAAGCGTTCATTTACTTGAATCTCAACAAAGACATTATATTTTATTGTTGTCCTTTTTGTAATTTTCTTTCTTTGTTTTTCTCAATATGAGACAAAAAATTAATGAGAAAACTTTTTTCACGAACGTCCGATTTCGATGATTTATTTTCCAGTGTGCTCCAAAATAACGCCCTGTTTACGGTCTTTTGTGCTATAACTCAGACAGGCTTGGCTTACAGGTTTGACCTATTATTTGATGTGCATTCTTCATAGATCTTACTTAGTACTCACTTTCCACTTACTCACCGTTCAATTGAAAGTGTTGGCTACTCCCCCTGTCATGCTCCATTACCTGCATAAATATTTACGTGTTCGGTCCTGCTACAACATAGTACTCACTTGAAACTAATTCAAAGTTCATTTGAAAATTTTCGCTACCAAACACATTCTTTGAATCAACGGTCATGCCACCCAAAAAAGACCACGACTTAGTCGCCAAACTAAAGCTGCTTCTGCTGTAAACGAAGAAGAGCTATAGAGTTGTCCGCAGAAAAATTGACTCGGTTGTCACAAGATTCAACTCGAAATGCAATTACCCGGGCAACCGAGACAGAAAAAAAGAGGAGCATCCGCCATTCCGGAAATGCATTTGTAACTGCAGTTGCACGTGCAGCGCAAACTGATGAACAATATTCTCGACGATGAAGCAAAAATGATGCCTCCACCGCTGTGGCACGTGACGGTGAGGACGAAGAACACCGTTACAGACGAAGACGAAGAGATGCCGCCTCAACTGCTGCGTCACGTGCTGCCGAGGACGAAGGGCAGCGTTCCAGATGTCAACGTACGGACGCCGCTTCAACAGCTTCCGTTCGCGCATCAGAGACTGCGCAAATTCAATTACAAAGGCTAAACGCCAACGCACTCCGCAGGAGTGCTAAACAAGGTACACAGAGGATCAGTTGCACTCAGTGGTCTCATAAGGCTTTCCACTATGACCCAACAGTAAACTATGCACTGATGCCAGAAGTTCAGATTGGATCCATATCTGTCATTTGCCATTATTGTCGGGCAAAAAAATGGCCTGGGGAAACTTCAAGGATGTGCTGCTCTGATGGCAAAGTGAGACTGCCTCTTCTACAGGAACCACCACAACCTTTGAAGTCTCTACTGACCGGTGCCACAGCGGAGTCGGAACACTTCCTTCGATGTTCCAGGAGATACAACGCTGCCTTCCAAATGACCTCTTTCGGAGCTAACATAGGTGTCGACGGATACCACTTTGGAATTCCTTTATGCAACAGCAACAAAACTGTTTCCTCTAGGCAATTCTACACCTACCGATTCATGGTCCGCGAATGCTGCTTTAACCAACTCCACCGTGCAAGAGTACTCTTCAACCAGCTTGCTGTAGACGCGTGCGCAAAGATGGAATCTGAAACATAAGGAACAATCAAGCGAGCCTTCGTTCGGACAGCTACATTCACTTACGGGATGGAGTAAGGAATGAGGTCGATCACGAGAACCTAGGAAAACAGTGTATGCTTCCGTCGACCTTCATTGGGAGTCCCCGATACATGAGTGAACGCACACAGGATGCTATGACGTACGTGCGTCTCTACGGCAGACCAGATCTCTTCATAACTTCAACATGCAACCCTAAGTGGAGTGAAATTACCGCGGAATTATTCCCCGGACAAAGGGCGTCAGACACTTGAAGTTGACAAAACTTATTGAACTCCTAAAATCAGGTAAGGCCTTTGGACCTGTTAGGTGCTACGTATACACCGTTTGAGTGGCAAAAGAGAAGCCTGCCACACGCTCACCTACTCATTTGGCTGATAACGAAAATCAACGCAAGCAGCATTGACAGCATCATTTCAGCAGAAATACCCGACCCAAAATTGGACAGAGAACTCCACAACATCGTCACTGCTCACATGGTTCATGGGCCATGCGGAAACGGTTTCAACATGAATTCGCCATGCATTAAAGAAAGAAGGTGCACCAAGAGGTATCCTAGGCCATTCCTCCGAGAAACTCGGACAGGTGGCGACGGTTATCCATTATACCGCCGCAGGGAGCCAGCGGAAGGAGGAATTGTTGCGAAAACACCACATCACAACGTCGACAACCGGTGGATTGTACCCTACTGCTCACTTCTGCTTAAATTGTTTAACGCCCACATTAACGTTGAATACTGCCACTCCGTCAAATTGATAAAGTACGTCTGCAAGTATATCAATAAGGGGTCCGATACTGCGTCCGTTGGTCTTACAATGGAGAACAACCGAGACGAAGTAAACAGAAATAACAACACAATTGGTACAGTATATGGAAGAAATATATTAGTTTAACGCTTGAAATAGCAGGAAGAGGGTCTTAACGTTTCGGACGCTAGTCCTTCACCAGA